>JAMZAV010008863.1:0-68087 GCA_024449915.1 Sweltsa coloradensis | reverse complement strand
ATGTACAAAAATGGTGGGCCCCGACCCCTTTAAACCCTTTCCCCAAAAATTTAAATAATGAAAAGGGGGAACTTTTTCTTTAAAAAAACCCCGGAAACAAACTTTCAAATTTTATCATTCAAGTTTTTAATGTAACAATATATAAAATCCATCAAAAACTTTTCCCTTTATTATTTTTTGTATTCAATTTAAAATTTAAAAAATACTTTTGGTTTGTAAAAAAACACAAAAATCAAAACACGCTTGACTCTTTTCTTTAACTTTTATATCACAGGGGGCGCAATTTTGACCTACCCGGTTGACGGGGCCCGGGATTTTCTCCGTCGGTTTGCAGGGGTTTGCGGGTTTTTTTAAAAGTAAGTCTGTGGTCCCCGCATGTGGCTGTGCGCAGGGGCGGCCGGGAGGTGCGCGGAAAATCTTTTTCCCCCATGAATCACATTTTAAAAAGTGCTAAAAAAACGTCCATTTAAATAATTTACTTGCGATAATTTTTTTATTGTGTTAGAGGTTAAACAAAATCAAACTTTTTTTTTAAAAAATAAAAAGCGGAGTCATATAATTAAAAAATAATTGCTCTCATAAAATAAACTTGTTGGCGCGGAGCTACTTGTCACTATTTGCGATTTTTAAATTTTGAAAATTGTGAAAACAAAAACCGTCATCTTTATGAACTAGGTAGAATTTTTTTAAGTTTTTAGGCAAAGAGGTTTGGGCCCCTACAAGGGCCCCTTCTCGCCGATTGGCGAAAAAAAAAATTAAAATATAAAAATAAAACATAGACAATATTGAGGCGTGGAAAACATGCATAACAAATATTTTTTGGCATGTGGGGCTAAAATCCATCGACACGAGAGTGGCAGAAGATGAAAAACCTTTAAAAGATGTTTTTTTTTTTAAAAAGCCATTATGCACACTTTGAAATACAGAAATAAAAATATAATCGGTTAATGGGGTATTTTCTATACAAATCTTTTGATCATCTAGAATTTTTTGTGGTCGTTTTACGCGGCCTACCCCTAGGGCCAAAATTCACGAAAATCAGGGTCTAGAGGGGTAGTGAAGGATTTAAGGGTTTTGTGCTTCACTCCCCATTTTTTTTAGGCCCAACATTCAAAAAAATTTCCGTATAATTTTAGCCAAGGCCCTAGTCAAAGTCTAAAAAAACCCATAAGACTGCTTTTAAAAACCCCGACTTTGCCTAGGATATTAACAAGTTTGTATGATGCACCAGAAAAAATGCTTTTCAAAAGGGCAGAAAAACTAAGAATAGGTCTATTATTTTTAAAAAGCCAAACAAATCGTCATTTTGAGATTTAAAACAAAGCTACATAACTTTAAAACATACAACATAGACCACTCACGCATAATAGTTACATTTATTTTTGGGTAAAATTTAGTTCGTTTGTTTTTGTTGAACCAATTATTATATTTCACTCGTGGACAAGAGTCCGTTTTCAATGTTAAAAAATAATAAAAATAATAATAATAATAATAATAAAATAATAATAATAATAATAATAAAAATAATATAAAATAATAATAAAATAATAATAATAAAAAAATAATAAAAATTTTAAAATTTAGGCTTTCCCGGGCCCGAAATAATTAAACAATTTAAATGGTCGGGACATTTCCCGCGTCGCTGCTTTTATTGCATTGACGTTTTAGCCCCCAACTGTGGGGCTATCCTCAGAAAACAAGAAATAAAATTAAAAACTTAAAAAAAATAAACCCAAGACAAGGTTCCCCCATAGAAAAACAAAATAATAATAATAATTTAATAATTTTTAAAAAATAAAAAAAGCGGCAAACGGCGGTTAAGCCTAAATGGGTATTTTTGTTAGGCCTTGAGTTGGGCGGTGATGGGGGGATTACAGGTTGTGCCCTTCTCATTCTCAGCATTTAATGTGCAAAGTTTACGCTTTTAAACCGCAGCATTGCAAAAGGGGCCCTCCGAACGTATGTATATTCAGAATATATAAAATGCTTCTTTATTGGGGGCAGGCTTGTTTCTTTTAGTCTTTCTTCAGAATTAATGTATTCAAGGGATATAACCCTTACTCAAAAGTAAAAATACAATATATCATAAACCCCCAACTCGGTAGGAGTAAACAGGGTCGGTTTTTCATTTCCCTTTTAGCATCGCGTGTGCGCTTGGGTGCGGGGGGAAACGACCGTCGCCCGAGATTAAATATTTATTTCATTATAGCAAAGTTTCCCCCGCGGGGGGGATAGAATGGCCCCACACCATGGCTCTTTTAATCGTAAAAGGGATTAAAGAAAAAAAGTCCACCTCGAAACTCAGAGTATAAAGGGAGTAAAACCCCCTTGAAACGGGAGGCGATCTGGCAATCGTCGTGGGGGACACCTCCCCCTCCCCGGGGGCGGGTCGACCCATTGGATTTTCTCACCACATACCTAGGCTAGAGTGGCGTATTCGACCAAAATAATTTCAAAAAAAAACTAAAAACAAAAACGCATTTTTTATTATAATTTGGGTACTTGAATTATTTTAACTATTTATAGGTACTTATCAATTTTTGGTTTCAAAATGGTTTTCCGTTTCGACAGTAACAACAATAAACCCAATTTTTTTGGCGTCTATTGATGAAAAGCGTCTTTTCACTTCCTTCTTTAAAAAATTTAGAAAAAATTAATTCATCAAAAAAAAAAAAAACTCTCTTAATAACTTAAAATACGGGTCGCAATATGACCAAACCGGTTGAAGCCCCCTATTTTCTCAGTCGTTGTAGCTACGGGGAAGTTTTTTTACAAGCAATATACCCAAAACATATATATAAAACTCCCTTTAACCCCATGCACTTTTTGATACATTTTCCCCATAACCTTTTTATATTTTCCTTAAACCCCAAAAGATTTTTGGGATCATAAGGAAATTCCCTCACAAATAAAAACGGATTTTGTACGTCCTTTAAAGGGAATAAAAACGTGATAGGGCTGATAAGGAAATTCCCCGCATCGCGTCGTTTATTTCAATTAGTTCCCGTTACGATGTAAGAGTGGATTAAAATCAAAAATTTTTTTGGTTTTTTGGGATTTTTTTGGGAGTGTGAGCCCACACGACTAAAAAAATTCGCCCCCTAGTCTCGATCCACGTAAAAGAGGTGGTATTTTCAAATTCGTATAGGGCCCACACGCTAACTCACGGATTTTTCTCATTACCAAGGAAAAGGAAATTCCCCGAGTGACACATTGTGACCTTTAACCGTAAATCATATGCTAGCAGAATGACCAAATATGATCCCTTTGCGCACGAAATTTGATCTCTCCCAACATATAAAGATCTTCATCGTATGTGACGCGATGAATTTTTTCCCCCAAGTAATCTATGTAAAAAAAATTTTATTCACAAAAAAGATTTTTTTAAATTTTTTATTTTCCATTGACTAAAAAACTTGTTTTGCTGTTTCTATCACACTCATCATTTTTTTTCTTAAACTTTTAGAAAACAATCAATCACAAACCAACCTTTTAATTCTCATCAACTTTCAATATCACAGGTGGCGCAATATACTTAAACCCGGGTTGAAGCTTCTCACGATGTTTTTATAAATGTCATACGTGGCAGTGGGAGGCCTGTTTCCACAGCAGGAGGTCTCATTCCTGCTATTGTCAAAAAAAATTTGAAAACTTGACTTTGAAGCCTCCCTAGAACGAGACAAAAAAAAATTAAAAGGGGGTTTTCCAAAAATAACCCTTGGATTCAAGTGCTGAAAAGCGGTTGGAAAACGTGTTAGTTGAGATCGGGTTTTTCCAAATCAAAATTTCCCAGGGCTTGTTCATTTTTTTTGCTCGCGATGGTTCGGCGCTACAGGGTTTGGCTTGGTCGGCTTAATTTAAGTACCCTTTTTGAAAATAGTTCTTTTACGTTTGTTTTTCTCAAAAATCAGAGATTTTTTTATTTGTTTCATTTAGATGCGTGAATTATTCAAACGGCAGGGACCACTTTGAACCTCTTCACAATAGAGTCACAATAATAAAATTAAATTTTTCTTGAATTTCGTACGACTTTTCAAAGAATTTTTTTTCCTTTCAATAAACTGATTGTCAATTTTCCCCCCTAGGCTAGAGTGGTGATTATGACCTCCCGGTATAGACCCGTTTTTAATCCAAAAACCAAACCAATATTTTTTTTAATCCCTTTATAAAAAAATAATCAGGCAACAAAAAACAACAAAATATCTCATGGGGGCGAAGTAAAAGCCCATAAAGCGCCCTAGTTTTAAACGTCGTCTTAATGTCATGCGACCCCATGCCCTTCCCTTGCTTTGGGGTTCTGACCAGCACAAGCCTGTCCACCCCGTTTTTCCCCCACTTCACCCTTACTTTTCCACCCCTTTGGAAAATAATAGTTTATAAAAAAACTAAAAAATTTACTTAGGGGAGGGGGCGCAATAATCCAAAAGGGTTTGACGCCCCCTTAAACCAAAAAAAACCTTAAATTATCAAACAAAAAACATCAAAAAAACAACTCAAGTATCCCCCAAGTTAAATCCAAAATTAATCTCTTTAAGGTTTTCCCGTTTTTGTCTGTCTAAAGTATTGTTTAAACTGGACCCGGACGTACGAAAATTTTTCTCCGGGGGACGATGAAAAGCAACCTTTCACTTAAGCTCCAAAAAACTGTTTTTTTGCATCTTTGAAAGCCAAAATTGATCAATATGATCAAGTTTTTTGGAAGAGTTTTAAAAAACAGTGTGGTAGATTCTGCTCTAGGCGTTTTTTACTATCGTTCCGAACACTTTCAAAAATTAAATGTGTCAATATAACAAAAGAAATTTCCGCAACATTTACCATGACAAAAAAAATATAACAAACACGTGCCCCGGACGTGAAAAACCCCCCCTTTACCCCCCCAAAACCATGATGGCTGGTTTTGCCCAGCAAGGGACTTCCCCCCATTATACCCTAGGCTAGAGTACGCATTTGACTTAACAGTTTAGTTTAATCCAAAAAATTTAAAAAAATTAAAAAAAAATCGCAACAATTGTATCGGTTGAAGCCCCTAGTTTCTCACTCGCCCAGAGTAGCTTCCGATTTCTCGTTTTGTCACGGGCCCTTTGGAAAACCTGGCTTAAAGAAACCCCGGGTTTCTTCGCCGGTGTAAGAATGCCTGCGAGGCAACATGACGCATGCATGTTTCAGAGCCCCCGGTTTAAAATCCGTCCCCGTCTGGGCCAGGGGAAAAATTGGCCAGACAGACTCTGCTAATCGAACAGGCAAGACAAAGAGGGCCCCATTCGAAAACATCAGCTGCACTCTCTATGGGAGATCACGCGATGCGAACTAGCCCCCCGACCTAACCCGGTTTGAAGCGCCTAGTCTCTCACGTCTTTTTTATCAACCACCTCTTTTTCGTAAAAGGCGAGACAAGAGGCAGAGTCCATTCCCGAAAACATCAGCTAGCACTATTATGGGAGACTCACGCGATGCGAACTAGCACCGCCCAAACCGGTTAAAGCCCCCTAGTCTCTACTCTTTTTTATTGACCAATCTCTCGATCGTAAAAGGGCGAGACAAGGGGCAGAGCCATCTCGCAAACATCAGCTAGAGCTCTTTTATGGAGACTCACGCGATGCAAACAGCTCCGACCCCCCGGTTAAAGCGCCCTGTTCTCAGTCTATTTACTAACAAAACCCTCTTTTGACGTGAATGCGAAACAAGAGCCAAGTCCGCTCAAAAACATCAGTACAGTTCTTTGGAGACTCCGCGATGGGGAATTAGCTCCGACCTAACCGGGTTTAAACGCCCAGTCTCTCACGTCTATTTATAACACAACCTCTCTTGATCGTAAAAGGGCGAGACAAGGGCAGAGTCCTCTCGCAAACATCGCTAAAGCTCTCTTATGGAGACTCACGCGAGCGAACTAGCTCGCCCTCCCGGTTTGAAGCCCCCCTAGTCTCTCACGACTTTTTTATTAAACCCAAAACCCCCTCTTGATCGTAGAAGGCGGAAAGAGGCAGAGTCCACCGCAAACATCAGCTAGCGCTCTCTATGGGAGACCACCGAGCAAAATAGCTCCGACAAGGTTGAAGCGCCCAGTATTCCGTCATTTTAAACCAACCCCTCTTGTCGTAGAAGCGAGACAAGGGGCAGAGTCCATCTCGAAAAACATCGTAGCAGCTCTTTATGGGAGTCTCACCGATGCGAATAGCTCCGACCTAACCGGGTTCAAGCGCCCTAGCTCTCACGTCTATTTTTTTAACACAACCTCTCTTGATGAGAAGGCGAGACAGAGGCGAGCCATCTCGAAAACATAGCTAGCAGCTGCTTTGGGAGACCTCAGCGTGCGAACAGCTCCGACCAAACCGGTTTAAAAGCGCCCTAGTCTCCACGTCTATTTTTTTTAATTAAACCTCTTTTGATCGTAAAGGGCGAGACAAGAGCAGAGTCCATCTCGAAAAACATCAGCTACAGTCTTTTATGGGAGACTCACCGATGCGAACTACTCCGCCCCTAACCGGTTCAAGCCCCCTAGCTCTCCGTCTTTTTTATTAAACAACCTTTTGATCGTAGAAGGGCGAGACAAGAGGAGAGTCCAAATCTCGCAAAATAGCTAGCACTCTCGGGACTCACACGATGCGAACTAGCTCCGCCCTAGCCGGTTAAAGCCCCCTACGCTCACGTTATTTTATTAACACAACTCTCTTGATGAGAAGGGCGAGACAAGAGCCAGAGCCCCGTCTCCAACATCAGCTAGCAGCTCTCTTATGGGAGACCCCGCGAGGGGAAATTTAGCCCGACCAAAACCGGTTGAAGCGCCCTAGTTTTTTTACTTTATTTTTATTAACACACCTCTTTTGATGTAGAAGGCGAGAAAAAAAGGCAGATCCATCTCGAAAACATAAGCTAGCAGCTCTTTTTAGGGGAGACTCACGCGATGCGAATAGTCCGACCAAACCCGGGTTTAACCGGTTGAAGCGCCCTGCTCTCACGTCTATTTTAGGATAAAAAATCAACGAGTATGCAAAAAAAATCTTAAAATTTTCGGAAGCATAATAATAATTTCTAAATATTATAATCCTTGTAGACAGACAAAACCCAAAATATAAAATATGTTACTTTAAAAAAAACCGTATTTTATTTTTTTGATTTACACAGTTTGCTACTAGTCTCCACATAAAAATGGCATAGAAACATTAAATAAAAACCGGAAAGAGAGCTGTGATACTTACAAAAAACGCTCATCCCCAACGCGATTTTAATACCGTTACAGGGGCCTAGTAAAAAGGTCATAACGAAATTCTCGTTTAAAATTTTTTATCGACTCTGTTTTTACCCCAAAAAATGTAGATCAAAAATAATTTAGGCACGGAGGTTTTTCACGAGCTCTTGCTCCGACGCCAAGACCCCGGGCCCATGGGGCCGGATTGGGGAGGAAATAAACTTAATGGGAGAAGAAATATCTTTTAATAAACATTTAGACATTTTTTGAAAAAGTTTTCAAATTAACTTTGGAAATATTTTTTAAAAAAAATTAAACCAATTATAATTTAAACAAAAAAAATATTGCGCACTATTTTTTTTAGACGGGACCACAAATGCGTTTTTTCGCCCCAGCCGAGTGAAAAAAGTTTTTTTTAAGAAGGCTTGGGTAAGGGTTGTTGGGAACAGACCCGTTTTGTCGTCTTTTACCTGCTAAGTCTGTTTGATTTCTCTCTACTAAATTTAAATTTTAAATTTTTTATTTTGAAAGAAGATTTTTCACAGTTTGTGTTTATAACGAACGAAGAAGTTTTCTCGAGTTTGGAGAAGTTTGTAGGGCGATGTTCTTTAGATGAGACATTTTGGGTATCGGTTTATTTTCTGACTGGTTGGTTTTTTATCTGCCGACAATATTCTGCAAGTCAGATTGGATATTTGAAAATGTTTTGCTTTTCTCTGTAACTCAGGAGTCAACGCACAAAACCACATTAGTTCTATTCGTTTTGGGGGTTTTAGTTTTTAAGCACTCTCACCCCTCTGGCCCGGGGGGAGAATAGGCCCCGAGCAGGCTCTGTAATCGTTAAAGGCAATTTAGAGAAAAAGCCACCTCGCAAACAAGCTATTAAGAGCGGAGTACTTATCCCCCAAACTAAGGGGAGTTGGAATCGTCGTCGGGGGGCCCTTTCCCCCTTTCCCCCTTTAACCCCCCGGCGACGATGACAAAGACACAAAAGAACGAGACAAAGACGATAACCGTGACGTGAGAAACCCCCCTTTCCTCCCCTTTCCCTGGCTGGTTTTGACCAGCATGGGGTCCCCTCCCCACCCCCCCTTGGGAGTGGGCATTTTGACCTAAAGGTTGAAAAGCGTCCTTAAACCCAAAAAAAAAAAAAAAAAAAACTCACTCTCCCCGCACAAAGCTGGTTCGCCTCACATGCTGTCCCCCCAATCCCCGGGGAAGAATTTTTTAAAAACGAGACTACCACGACGTGAGAATTCCCCTTTTTTTCCCCTACCCGTGGGTGGTTTTGACCAGTATGGGGGCCTCCCCCCTTATTCCCAGGGGCACGGGGGGATAAAACCCATTTTTTGACAAGTGCCCCCCAAAAAAAAGAGTCTAAGCTCACCCCGAAACCGCATCCCAATGTAAATCCAATAATTGTTTTTTTGTTTTTTTTTTCTGCCGTTTTCCAATCCTTGGTACATATGGGGTTGTTTGAAGGGTGAGCACGTGAACTTACCGCGCAATAGCGTTTCCCCAAAAACCTTGACATAAATAATTTATTATTTTTAAAAAAAAAGTAGTCACAGCTGACGGGAAAAACATTCAAATTGTCACTTAACCATTGCCGGTCTTTTTTCATGCATCTAAAAGTGCTGGATTCGTTTCCCCCTTTTTCAAAACAACATTTTCAAATTTTACTTTTAGTTTCTTTTGATCGGCTACGTCAATATCCTTAAAACTGTTCTTAGTTTTAGTATACTTTGGGTTCCAAAAGGTACTGCTTTGAAAATCTGCCTCTCTATTCAATTTATCAATTTTGAAGCAGTGTACAGGGGTTTTTAAGTCAAAAGCTTTTTCAAAATTTTCGGGGGAAGGTAAGATCTTGCCTTTATATTTTTGTTGGCCTAATGTTTTAAAATTGTGCAGAAGTTTGAACAATGCTCCCTTTGAAATCTTTTAAACATTTCTGCATTTTCCAAGTGGTTTTTTAAATTTTGGGAAAATATTGAAAGCCAGATTCAATATCATGTTTTAGACGTTAAACCTATTCTTTTGCGTTTTTAAAAAAGTCATTATAGGTCAAAATCTTCCCTAACCTTGAAGTTTTTTATTAATTTATTCAAATTTTGGAGATATCGGGAAAAAAAATAAATTACCCTAACCATTTCATGTCGTGAGTTTTTGGGGTATTTTTTTTTTTTGAATCTATAAAAGGCTCATTTTCAAACATTTAACAAACGTTGAAATTTTTTTTCCCGGGGTTCCGGTTAGAGTATTTTCAAAGGCAAAAATACTAAGCTGGGGTTTTTTTGTAAAAAATTTAGATCATAATGTTTTATTAATTTCCATCCCGGGGGAGGGAAATTTGGGCCCCGAGCGGCCGGTAATGTACAAGGCGATCAAGAGAAAAATCCACCTCGCAAATATCACTTTTAAGAAGGTTTTTATTTTACTCCCCGAAAATAGAGGCGACTTGGGAAACATCGTCGAGGTCCCTCCTCTTCCTAAAAACCCCTCAACGAAATGAAGAGAAGACATCACAACGTACAAAGCGAGGACGCCCCGCCTGAAACCCCCCTTCCTCCCTTACCCCTGGCTGGTTTTGACCCCAAAATCGGCCCCCCCCCCCCATGTCCTAGGCTAGGGGTGCCTTGTACCTAAAGGTTGCGCATTCCAATCCAAAAAACAAACTAAAATATTAAATTTTCATCCAATATTTTTCAATAAACTATAGTTTTGGCATTGTTATAAGTTGTCATATCGTCTTTACTATTTTTTAATTGTGTTAAAACTTGGGAAACAAACAAACAATTAAATATACTAACTATAAATACCAAAAGGGGCCGCGATAGACCTAACCGGTTGCAGGGGCCCGGTTTCTACGTCGCGTTTAACTTCCCGGTATCATAGCCCCCAGCCAAAAACGCGGTGTAGCCCGGGTAGGTAATTTCGGGCGAGCGGGATTTTGAAAGAAGAAACCCGAGAACCGTTTCGTCCTGGATTTTGATTGACAGGGGGGTGGAAAGTAGGACCTTTCTTTTGCTGCTCCAGCAAGTTTTGGGCCCAAACATGGTAGGTTTCTAGTTTTGTGCATATCTTTGTTATTTCAAAATTTTTTGACAAAACAGTGAGCTTTTTTCAGCTAGCTGGACCGTTTTCGGAGGGTTTTTCAACCAAATTTTGTGGAAAACCTAGTCTGTCCTCTCGGCTATTATGAGCACAATAGCCTCAATGTACCGATCTGCTTTGGGGGCTTTCCCCCATTTCAAATCTATTTTGTGAAAATAATTTATGAGCAAATATTTTTTTTAAATTTCCCAAAATTTTTAAAAACTGGTTCAAATGAGAGCTTGATTTTTAAATGCGTTCTTTTCCCTATGTCACGATCAAAAATGATGAAATATAAAGTTACTTTTTTATTTAAAAATATATTTAGAATATTATCCGTAACCAGTCAGTTTTTTTTCGTGAATTTTTTGTCCAAAAAATGAAAATTTAAGATACAGCTTAATATTTTTAACAACGTAATTAGATTTTTGCAATTAAAAAAAAAAATAAACATAAAGTAAAATAAAAAAATAGAATGGAAGAGAAAACAGCAGGGCAAAAACCCCAAATTCCGAGAACTTTCCCTTTAAAGATTTACCATAGATAACAAAAACACACGAGGCCCTGCTAAAATAAAGAGGAGCGCCAGTCACCCATTTCAAATGTCTATTGTGATGAAAATAATTTATTAAGCGATTGTTTTTTTATAATTGCCAACCATTTAATAACGTGGCTTCAACATGTGTGGCTTGAGTTCATGAAATGCGGTATTTTTCCCTAGGTCTACGATGCAGTAAACTGACTGAAATATATAAAGATTACTTTTTTATTATTAAAGTAATGTTATAGAAGCACTATCGTAACCTCAGTTCAGTATTTATCATAGAATTTTGGTCCAAAAAATGAAATCATTCAAGCCACGCGCTTAATATATATGAACAACATATAGATATTTGCAATTAAAACAAAAAAATATCACAAAAAATAAAAGAACAACGAAACGGTAAGAGAATACACAATAGTTTAAAACCCTCAAGGGGCTTCTTGTAGGGATGGTCTATTTTACGACTACCACGCGACAAACCTTTCAAGGTATGCATTTGCCATTTACGTGAGGGGAATGGGGGGGGGGGGGGGAAATTGAGAAGGAAAAATGCACACAGAAGACCAGACGTTTAGTATTGTGTTTATCTGCGCTATGCAGCAGCCCTCACGTTCGTAATTAGCACCGTTGCCAAACTCATGAGGGACGCAACGCCGAAAATATTATCAAAATCATCACAAAGAGTGAATGAGTTCGGTAAATTAGGTAGTTAGAAATGAAATTCATTACAATCAATTCTTGTAATTCCTATCTTGAGCATCCTTTTACCATGATCTGTGACCATACTTTATTGCTAATTAATTATTAAAAAAAGCAAACATGTCAGGGGATTAATTTTGGAATCAAATAAACCTAATAATATAAAACAACAAAAACAATAAACAACAACGAAGCTCATACCCCTAAGTTAAATCCAAAATTAATCTCATAAGTGGTATTCGCGTGGTTTTGTCTGTCTAAAAGTATTGTTTTGAACTTGGAGCCCTGACGCACGATAATGTTTCTGCCAGGTGGACGATGAGGTAAGCAAACATTCCTTTTAGAGCTGCATACCAAAACTGTATTTTGCATCTTATGCACGTCCACACAACTTGATCCAGCTCCCGCACCAGAAATCAAAACATAAACCCAACCACGGTATGATCAAGGTTTATTGGGAGCAGATATTAAAACAACAGATGTGGTAGATTCTGCTCTAGGGCGTTATTTACTACTGTTCCGCAACCACATCATAATTAAATGTGTCAATATGAACAACAAGAACATTCCCGGCACATGTGATGGACATGACAGACCACAAACTATAACAAACACGATGACCGCGGACGTGAGGAACCCTCCCTTTAACCCCCAACCCAGATGGCTGGCTTTGACAGCAAGGGACTGTCCCTTCATTATCTCCAGGCTTAGAGTAGCGCATATGACTTAAACAGTTTGTAGTTTAATCCCCAAAAAAAACTGAAAATTAAAAAAAAAATCGCAACACATGGTGATCCGGATTGAAGCGCCCTAGTTTCTCACGTCGTGCCTAGATGTAGCTCTCCGATACGTCTCGTGTTCGTCACTTGGACCAATGGCCAAAGAACCTGGCACTTAAAGTATAACCGGGGTTTCTTTCGCTCGGTGATAGAATGCCTGCGAGGCAGTGCAAGACATGTACGCATGCATGATTTGACGAGACCCACAGTTTAAAATACGTCCCCCGTCTGGGCCAGGGGAACGAATTGGCCCAGGACCATGACTCTGCTAATCGAAAAGCCAAGACAAGATGGCAGAGCCCATCTCGACCCTAAAACATCAGCTAGCATGCTCTCTAGCTGGGAGACTCCAACGCCGAGCAACTAGCTCCGACCTAACGGTTGAAGCGCCCTAGTCTCTCACGTCTATTTTACATCAACAAACCTCTCTGATCGCCCTAGGAAGGCGAGAACAATAGGAGCAGAGTCCATTCACTGTCAAACATCAGGTACGCAACTATTATGGGAGACTCACGCTCCCGATGCCGAACTAGCACCGACAAACAGGTTGAAGCGCCCTAGTCTGCTCAGCGTCTATTTTATTGACACAACTCTTCTGATCGTAGAAGGCGAGACAAGGAAGCGAGTCCATTCTCGCAAACTCGCTAGCAGCGAGCTCTTATGGGAGACTCACGTCGATGCGAACTAGCTCGACCACCGGTAGAAGCGCCCCCTCCCTGTCACTCATCGTCTATTTTACTAAACACAACCTCTTTTGACGTTAGAAGGCGGAAACAAGAGCCAGTTCCGCTCTCCCGCGAAAACATCAGCTAGCAGCTCTCTTATGGCGAGACTCACGGCGATCGCGAATTAGCTCCGACCTAATGTTTTGACAGCTATCCGAGTCTACTCACGTACTATTGACGTAACACAATCCTCTCTGGATCGTAGAAGGCGAGACAAAGAGGGGGCAGAAGTCCAATCTGTACGCAAACACATCAGATATACAGCTGCCTCTTATGGAGAGGACCACACGCACGATGCGAACTAGCTCCGACCTACCGGTTTGCTGAAGCGCACCTAGTCTCTCCGCTATATTATAACATCCAACCCCTCTTGATCGGTAGAAGGCGAGAACAAAGAGCAGAGCCATCTCGCCTAATATCAGCTAGCCGCTATATCTTATGGGAGACTCACGCACGATGCGAACTAAGCTCACCGAACTACCTAAACCGGTTTTTGAAAGCGCCCTAGTATCTCAAGTCTATTTTATTAACACACCCCTCGATCGAGGAAGGCGAGACAAGAGGCAGAGTCCACTCGCAAAACATCGCTAGCAGCGTCTCTTATGGGAGTCTCACGACGTATGCGAACTAGCTCCGCACCTAACCGGTTCATTAAGCGCCCTAGCTCTCACGCTATTTTATTAAAAAACCTCTCTGATCGTAGAAGGCGAGACATGACGGCAGAGTCTTCGTACGCGAGAGACACAACTGCTAAGCGAAGCTAGATCTTATGGCCAGAGTCAGCGCGATGCGAACTATAGCTCCGACCTAAACCGGCGTTCAAGCGCCCTGCAGTCTCTCACGTCTATTTTAGTTAATTCAACCTCTCTGTAGATCGGTTAGAAGGCACGAGACAGAGGCAGAGTCCATCTTCTCCCGCAAACATCAGCTAGCAGCTCTGTCTTATGGGGATGACTCACGCACGATGCGAACTAGCTCCGACCTAACCGGTTCAGCGCACTAGCTCTCACGTCTATTTATATGTAACACAACTCTCTTGATCGTGAGTAGAAAGGCGAGACAGAGGGCAGAGTCCCATCTCGCAAACATACAGCTAGCGAGCTCCCGGAGACTCACACGATGCGAACTGCTACCACCTAGCCGGGTGAAGCGCCATAGTCGCTCACGTCTATTTTATTAACACAACCTCTCTTGATCGTAGAGCGAGACAAGAGCCAGAGTTCCGTCTCGCAAAAACATCAGCTAGCAGCTCTCTTATGGGAGGCTCACGCGATGCGAATTAGCTCCGACCAAACCGGTTTTGAAGCGCCTAGTCTCTTACGTTCTATTTTATTACACAACCGACTCTTGATCGTAGGAAGGCGAGGACAAGAGCAGAGTCCATCTCGAAAACATCAAGCTAGCGCTCTCTTATGGGTAGACTACACGCGTGATCGCGAACTAGCTCCGACCTAACCGGTTTAACCGGTTGAAGCGCCCTAGTCTCTCACGTCTATTTTTAGGATAATATCAACGATGTATGCAAAAAAAATCTTAAATTCGGAAGCATAATAATAATTTCTAAATATCATAATCCTTGTAGAGCACGACAAACCAAGATATAAAATATGTTACTTGAAGAAACAACCGTATTTTATTTTTACTGATTGACACAGTTTGCTACTAGTCTCCACATAATAATGGCATAGAAGCATTAAGTAAAAGCACAGGAAAAGAGAGCTGTGTATACTTACAAACACGCTCATCCACCAACGCGATTAGTAAATAACCGTTCACACGAACGCGGGCCCTAGTAACAGAGGTCGATAAACGAAGATTCTCCGTTCGAAACTTCTTTATCGACTCTGTTTGTACCAACACACTGGTAGATCAATAATAATGTAGGCACGGAGGTGTCTTTATCATATGAGCTCTTTGCTCCGACGCCAAGACCAGGGACCACATGGAGGCGGAATTGGGGAGGAAATAAACATTAATGGAGAAGAAAATATTACTTGTAATAAGACATTTTAGAGCCCATTTAGAATAAGTTGTCAAATACTTACTATGAGTAATATATTAAAAAGTTGAAAACCACAAATACTTAATATCCCCAACAAAACTATTGCGCACTATTTTATTAGACGGGCCACCACAAATGCGTTATTCGCCGCAGCCGAGTAGGAAAATAATGTTTTTATTAAGAAGCTGTGGGTAAGGCATTGTTGGAACAGACGCAGTTTTTGTCTGTCTTGTCACCTCGACTAAGTCGTGTTTGATTTCTCTCTAGTAAATTACATTAATTTTGTAATTTTGAAAGAAGATTTAATCACAGTTTGTGTTGATAACGAACGAAGAAGTTATACTCTCGAGTTTGGAGAGAGTGTTGTAGGCGAGCTGTTCTGACAGATATTTTTTTTTTTTGGGGGGGGAAACGGGGTTTTTTAGCATTTGGATATCGGTTTTTATTGTCTGTACTGAGTTGGTTTCATGCCGACAATATTCTGCAAGTCAGACTGGAGTACTTGAAAGTGTTTATTGCTTTTCTCTATGTAACTCATGGATGTCAACGCACAAATACCTACATTAGTTCTATTCGTGGACGGTTTTTGATTGTTTTCAAGCTCACTCTCACCCAGGTCTGGGCCCGGGGTAGAATAGGTCCAGAGCATCGGGCTCTTGCTAATCGTAAAAAAGGCGATTCAAGAGGAAAAAGTCCACCTCGCAAACATCAGCTAGTATGAGCGGAGTTATTCTTAAGAGTACGTGCCACAAACTAGAGGCGAGCTCTGGCAATCGTGTCGGGGACATTGCCCCCTTCCCTTGGACGGACCCCCCGCGACGATGACAATGACACAAACGAACGATGACAAAGACGATTGACGACCGTGACGTGAGAAAACCCCCCTATCATCCCCTTACCGTGGTGGTTCTGACCAGCTATGGGCCCTCTCCCCACCCCCTCTAGGCTAGAGGGGTGCATTATAAGACATAAAAAAAAAAAACGCGTTGACGGCGTCCTTAATCCAAAAAAAAAAAAAAAAAAAAGCTCACTCTCCCTGCATCAAATGCTGGTTCCGTGGTCCAATCACATGCATTGTCAACCAATCCCCGGGGAGAATTTTAAAGACGATGACTACCACGACGTGAGAATCTCCCCTTCTCACCCCCTACCCGGTGGCTTGGTCTGAGAACCCGTATGGGCGCCTCCTCCCCTTATTTCCTAGGACACGGTGATAAACCATATTTTTGTGACAGTGCCCCAACAAAAAGAGTCTAAGCTCCACCTACGAATCCGCAAGCCCAATGTAGTAAACTCCAACTAACATGATATTTTGTTATTTCTTCTGCGTTCCCAATCCTTCGGTAATATTGGTTGTATGAGGATGACGCACGAGAACTTACCGAGTCAATTAGTCGATTCCCAAATCCACTTTTGACATAAATAATAAAATTTATTATTATTAAAAACAGAGCTCACAGCTATGTACGACGGAAAACATTTTCAAAATTGTCATAGCTTACGCCATTGCCGGTCTTCTTATCATGCATCTAAATGTCTTGTGATTCGGATCCCGCGCCATTCAAAACAACATTTCAGAACTTTAGCACTTCTAGTTCTCTTTAGATCGGCTACGTCGAACCTCTAAAACTGTTATTAGTTCAGTATACTTGTGACTTCCAAATGGTACTGCTTTGAAAATCTTGCCATCTTCTATTCTAATTTCATCAATTTGAAAGTCAGTCGTATCAGGGTTCTTGAATTCAACAGCTTTTTTCAATCGCGTCGAAAGTAATGATCTTGCCTTCATATTTTGTTGCCTATGTTAATATTGTGCAGAAGTGTTGAATCATAGCAATCCCTTTGAAAATGTCTTTCAAACTTTCTGCATTTTCAAGTGTAGTTTTTTAAGTATTTGGAAGATTGCAAGCTAGCCAGATTCAATATTCATGTTTTGTAGAACACTCGTATAAACCATATTTCTTTGCGGGAAAATGCATCAAGCCATCGGAAATGAGCGAGATGTCTCACCAAAGTCTATCCAAGTACGACACTTGAAGAGCTTTCGATTTATCATTTAAAGTTGATATTCAAATTGTTTTTGGAGATATCGGGTACAAAAACATAAATATTAACCATAACCATGTCATGTACACGGTGAGTATTGGAGGATTTGTTGATTTTTGAAGGCATGTATAAAACAGGAGACTCATTTTCGTCTAAACATTCAAAACAAAACGTTGTGAAATTTATTCGGACGGCTTCGCGTTAGAGTATTTCAAAAAGAGAAATACTCTCACTAAAGGGACTGGGAGATTGTCTTTGTAACTAATTGAGCTTCATAAATGTTTTATCAATTACATCCCCGGGGTAGAAATTGGCCCAGAGCATGGACTCGGCTAATCGTACAGGCGATTCAAGAGAAAAGTTCCCACCTCGCAAATAAAATATCAGGCTTGTAAGAAGGGTTGTATTTTACTCCCCGAAGCCTTAGAGGCGAGCCGGCCAATCATCGTCGAGGTCACCCTCCTCTTCCCTTAAATACCCCTCAACGTACCAATGAGAGACATGACATCACTAAGCTGAATAGACGATGGACGATCCGCGACCTGAAACCCCCTTTCCTCCCCTTACCCGTGGCTGGTTTTGACCAAATACGGCCCCTCCCCTTCCCCCCCCCAGTCTCCTACGGCTAGAGTGGTAGCCTTCGTGACCTAACACGGTTGAGCATTCTACAAACAACCAAAAAACTGTAAAGCTATAAAATATTAAATTGCATCCACGATATTTTTAAAAAAACTATAGTTTTGACTATTGTTATTAGTTGTCAGTATTATCTTTACTATTTTCAATTCTGTTATAAATTTGGAAAACAAACAAACAAATTAGAAAAAAATATACTAACTATAAAATACCAAAGGCGCCGCGTACGACCTAACCGGTTGCAGCGCCGTGGTTTTCTCACGTCGTCGTTCAATCCGGTATCATAAGCTCAGCACATGACGCGAGTGTAGCCAGGGGTAGGTAATGTTCGCGGCGAGCGGGATTTAAGAATGAAGATCCCAGTGAACTCGTTTCGTCGCTGGGATTTTGATTGACAGGGGGTGTGAAAGTCAGACCGTACTTTTGTGCTACGTCAGCAAGTTTCGCGGCAATCATGGGTAGGTTTCTAGTTTCTGTGCAGTAGTCTTTTGTTATTTCAAATCTTTATTGACAAGCAGTGAGCTTTTCAAGCTAGCGGACCGTTAGCGGAGGGTTTAAAGAACCAATTTTGTTGGAAAGCCTAGTCTGTCAATCTCGCCTATATGAGCACAATAGCCTCAATGTACCTGATCTGCTTCGGGAGCAATCTTCACCCTTTCAAATCTGATTGTGATGAAAATAATTTATGCAGCGAAATATTTTTTTTATAATTGCCAATCATTTAATAACGTGGTTCAAATGAGTAGCTTGAGTTTGAAAAATGCGTTCATTTTCCTAGTGTCTACGATCAAAACTGACTGAAATATATGAAAGATTACTTTTTATTATAAAAAATATATTATAGAATCATTATCCGTAAACTCAGTCAGAATTTACGAATAGAACCCTCGAGCTCGAGTCACTGCTAGCCAACAACAACACACACAAAATTCAAGATACACGCTTAATATTTAACAACGTAATTAGTTTTTTGCAATATTAAACAAAAACAATCAATACATAAAGTATAAATTAGACAATAGAACTGGAAGAGAAGACAGCAGGACGAAAAACCCCAACTTCCTGAGAACTTCCTATCAAAGATCCACCCATAGATAAACAAAAAAAACACATGGGCCTGCTAAAATAAAGAGGAGCGCCTTCACCCATTTCAAATTCTATTTGTGATGAAAAATAATTTTTAAGCGATTCTTTGTTTTTTTTATAATTGCAACTATTTAATAACGTGGTTCAAATGTGTGGCTTTGAGTTATGAATGCGATTTTTCCCCTAGTCGTCTACCAATCAAAACTGACTGAAATATTATAAAGATTACTTTTTTATTATAAAATATGTTATAGAAGCATTATCCGTAACTCAGTCGAGTATTATCATAGAATTTTGTCCAAAAAATGAAAGTGTCAAGACACCGCTTAATATTTTAACAACATTATAGATATTGGCATTAAACAAAAAAATATCAAAAAATTAATAGAACAAAGAACAGGTTAAGAGAATAACAAGAGGTTTAAAACCCTCCAGCTTCTAGGATGGTCTATTTTTAACGATACACGCCGACAACACTTCAATATGCATTTGCCATTTTAAGTAGAGTGGGATGGGGGGGGGGGGAATTGAGGAAGGAAAAATGCACACAGAGAGACAGGAGGTTTAGTTATTGTTTTATTCTCCATGCATCACCCTCACGGTCTCGATTAGCAAACCGTGCCAAAATATGAAGACGCAAACGCGAAATATTATCAAAATCATCACAAAGACGTGAATGAGTTGAGTAAAATTAGGTATGTGAAATGAAATTCATTGACAATCAATTTCTGTAATTCCTTACTGTGACCATCCTTGTACCATGATCTGTGCCATACTTTTATGTAATTAATTATAAAAAAGCAAAAACCATCAGGGGATTAATTTTGGAATTGACTACAAATTAGAACAAATCTCAACAATTTTTTTTAACTGATAAAATACGCCATATAGCATGCGTAAGACTCCGGGACATAATATAATTGGTTTATATCGGTATATATTCATTGGATGAGCCGAAGCGAAGACTTCCAATTTGACTTGTGTTTGTTTGTTTGTTTTTTACTTACGCTACCCAGAAAAAATAGCTAGGAGATGTGTGTTTGTTTTTGTTTTTAGTTTTTTTTTGTTGTCCTGTTGCTTCGCTCCTCTACCGGGCAAACGCATATGCGATCTGCTGAAATTGGAGGGGACCTTCGAAATCTCCTGAACTTAGAGCTGTATTGTTTTTGGGTACAATCGAAGAAACTATTTCTCATAAATATCGTACTGTTACGATTTTTTTCGATTTTTCGGCGATATTTCGTGAATTTGGCAATCGGCTACTCGAATATTGATGAAACTTTTTAGGTACGTTAAAAATCACTGAAATCATATATGTTATGGATTTTAGAGACTATTCATAAAAAAATATTCTTAAGATAGAAATCGTACTTTTACGATTTTGTTCTCCGGTTTTTAAAACAATATTATCGTGATATTGGGCCGATTTTGACCAAAACGGGTGGGGCTACAACGTTCATATTTTAATTGACATAAATATGTATGGTTAGATTTAGTGCCTCTTGAAAGAAAAAGTTGAAAAAGTTGGGGTATATAAAAAATCATAGAAACGTAAAGGTTTAATATAAGTATTTACAGGTGTATAATGCACAAGTAATATCAAGAGAACTATATTTTCGTGATATTTGGCCGATTTGACCCAACGGGTTCGGGGATACAACTTTCATATTTTTACAATTGTAACCTTTTGGTCTGATATAAGGGACAATTTCAAGATATTTAAATAATAATGTTCCCGCCTTTCAAAAGTGTATAATTATTTTGAATAATTGAATTACATTTAAATAATTACATGAACTAGTTCAGCCACATAATAATTTCATTTTATTTGTTATGACAATTTATCAGCCACGCGTAATAAATAATGACTAGTGTTGTGCTTCGTATCCGCGTCGTCGATGGCCCTGGCCAGCTGCCCCCCCCCCCGGTTGATTACGTAATCGAGCTGTCCGTGGTACTCTGTGTGCAGGAATCACATAAACATGTCACAGCGTATGCCTTGTGCGAGGATGGAATGTTTCTCGTCACTGCGCTACATTATCGGCTGAAGGAGCACCCGAACTCTGGTCATTCAGTGACGTCACACATAGCTGTGGAGTGTGGAAACATTACTCTTCATCAACATTGCGCAAACACAATTGCAAGAATGCGTGCATAAAAATCTCCCGACGAAGACAGTCGCCGGGGTGACTTAGTGTGTTGATTGCTATGCATCTTTGAATGAGTTGGTATCAAAAACTATCTGAGTTTCATAATGCAACTAGCGTAACGTTTTTTAGAACCGTGGACGCACATACCCCATTCATGCCTAATCACCAGGGCGTAATAGACTAAAGCCAATTCAACACTCTAATTTCCGTGACTAAGTCACAAAATCACAGTCGAAACAAACGCGAGCAGAGAAGGCTGATTTCTTTCATGACACACTTTCTTTATTGGGTCTCTCGAGGAGACTTCACGTCCGGGTTGGAGCAGATCAACCAGGATACAAGGTAACGTCTGGAACTTGGAACGACTTGGACTTGGAGATTTTCTCAGATCGTTTGGATTATTTGGAAACTTAGGAACGTCGGGCGAGAACATGCAATGGAATTGAAAAAAGAGACGCAATCTTCACCCAGTAAGTTGCTAGAGAGCATTTGTTATTAAGAAGAAAAATCGAAGGAATATTTATGATAAGGAGTTAAAGTTGTTAATCTACCGAGGTTGGAGATAGATATTGTTGTACGACCATGACGGTCAAGAGAGGTCCCCCGGTTAGGAAGCTATGGCACCTTTCATAGGGAACCTTATGAGTGGTTTCTAAGTAGGGCCTGGTAATTACACTATAAACAAGGGAGACGGTTTGTTACAGTCCATTCGGCGACCGAATGAAACATTTTGTGAGTTTTAAAATAGTACAATAAATAAACCAGTAACAAGGATTTCCCTTGTTGCAGGGGCACACGATTGTTCGTTATGTCAACCGGTATACTCGGTGGGCGTCAAAGGAGGAGACGAACGCCCTACAGGGTAACAAAGTACGACCACCGTCCGGGAATACATTTACGAAAACTTGGGTTCATGTTAATTTTTATAGCGACGTGGAGCCTTACTAACGTACGTAGATCTGACGCATTTTGAATAAAATATACTCAGCTGGAATTGTACAACGATATTACTCTTAAAACTATGTAAGGATCCGTGGTGCGGATTATCGTGGGACTTCATGTAATTCAGTTTGCCTCAACTATCAGCAAACCTTGATGAAGTTAGACTGATAAGGATCTAGTTGTAGACAATTGTTGGAACAAAATCTCAATTTCAGAAGAAGTAAGAGCGGATGATAATTTATTGGTGAAGGGGCAAAAATTTGTTTGGGACCTAGGACCGAGGCTGAGCCGACTTATATAATGAGCAAATTAAGAGGGTAAACGAAAATGATCAGGAACTTACAAGGTTAGTTGAGCAACAAAACGAGTATTGTACAGTCTAAAATTCATGCATTGAATAGTACTATGGGGAATGTCGAACATAATGAGAAGTTCAGAAGGATAGTTTGGAAGGATGAATAAGCATATAATGATCTGATGAAAACCTTACGCATACTCTTAACTTTTTCCATTTTAAGAGTGATGTGGAAAAAGAGCACCGTGGCGTTAATTACTCTAATGATAAGTTCAGTATCGAGATGAATTAAACACCTAATAACTGCTATACTAAGTGCTCAAAGGGGGGCGTAATCCATCCTTACATTATGACACATGAAAGATTGTTGTTGAGTTTAAGGAAGTGTTACCTTTGTTCCGCAAAACTTTATCCTTTCCCCCACCATTGAGTGAAGAGACGCACAATTTGTTAAAAACAATTCAAGTGAGCGTGTTTGTGAAAGATAATAGGTTGGTGTATTGATACTAATTCCATTAGTCCGACCAGGAGACTCACCTTGTTTAAGTTATCCCGTTTCCAGGTGCAAATGGAGGGAAAAGTATTTGTTTATACAACCAGTACAGAGGGTATTTGGAGATAGATAAAATTAAGCATATTAAACCGTGCTATCGCAATCTGGAACTAAAAAGAGTGTAAAGAAACTATGGACGATCATTTTATTTGTCAGCAAAATCATCCATTGATTTGCCCACATACATGAGATATGTTGAAGTAAAGGTTGTACCTAGTTTGATAAGGTTATACCGTTAGATTGCGATAAGAGAAGGTGAACGCTAGAAAGATCATTGTGGATGCAATTGCAAACTTCTAAAACAGTTGGTTGTTTACCTACCTAAACCTGAAAGTCTAACATCACTGCAAATCCAATACGGATCATTTTAAAACCAATTGATGTTATACTTGAAGGGACAGGAAGTTTGTCTTTAGATAAGGATTGCAAGGCGTACGGTAATTCAGCAATGCTTATACCTTAAGAATACTACTCAAGTGAATTGCTGATAGTTATGTACGCCATTTGACATTAATTTGGATTGTGTGAAGAAGTTTAACAACAAATATAAATGAATCTAAAGTTCTTTAAAGTTAAATACTATTTTAGACCATCATGAATCATGTGGATGAATAAAGTTGCAAGCCATAAGCTAAGTGAAATAAGTAAAAATGAATTGAACAAGCTAGGTCAGAAAACAAGCCTGAGAAACAAATTGGACATCTATTCTATTTTGACTATGTGTTATTACTATGGTGCCCTTGCATGTTTTATTACACCTGTGTAAATGCTATCTTTGGATATATCCACAGTTGTGTTCCAAGGGACGGATGTGCAGAAACTAAGCATTTGTATTTGATAACAGTAAAATCCAAACACTTCTAATGATTGATTTGATGGTGCATATACATAGGGCTAGTTTGACTTCTATTGTTGACCACAGATGGAGACACTGCTTTGGAGGACAGACATTCATCGTCCGAGGGTCGAGCGAATTTCTGGTAGACGAGGTATCATAAATAATTGGTTTAATACAGGTAATTAAATAATAATAAATTTACTCGTATGCGTTTTCTAAAATAATTGTGTTTGTACATAAAGTTAGGTAATTAATAATTTTACCTTTGTATGTTTTCATAAATAATTGTTTTTTTGGTAGTTTTATACATAAGGTAATTGGTAATTATAATTCCACCTTGTCGTGTTTTCATAAATAATTGTGTTTTGAACATTGAGTAATTGGTAATAATAACCGTAACCTTGTAGTGTTTTCAAAAATCATTGTGTTTTATAAACAGTAATTGGGTAATTAATAATTTACCTGTGCAGTTTTTTAAAATAATTGGGTTTTGATACATTAAGTAATTGGTAAATGAATAGTTTTTCCTTGGTACTTTATTTGGTGATGTTCTCACTATCACATGTATTTCATGTGACATTGGGTACTTAGGAATTTTTACATTCTGGTATGTTTTTCAAGAATACTTGTGTCTCCTTACCTGAGCACTTACAACCCTTGCTTGGTAATAAATGTCAGGATGCCTTTAGTTTTAAGGGGGGAGGTGTTGTAAGCCCACACGTGTGCCCACAGTGTGGGGGAATTAGCAATCGCATTCGAATAGTGAGTGTCTGTGATGCTTTTAGCTCTGTTTATCCTAGACTCTGTAAGACAGACGTTATTACAAACCCCTCCTGAAGGTACAGCTAGGGGATGTCACTTATAGATTTATGTTATTACAAACATTCGTAGTACCTAGCTGTTGTAGCCACACGTGTAGTACTTAGCATCTACATTCGATCAGAGTGTTGTGGGGCTTTAACTTTGTTATCTAGATCCCTGTAAGAGCCAGGAGTTATTACAAACACTCTTAAGGTATAGCTAGGGGAATGTCGCTATGGAATTTTTACTTCTTTTAACAGTACCCGTTTTAAAACATTTTGTATTACCAAGTGTTCCAGCTACATACGACTTTGTTATTTTAAGCTAGAGGATGCTATCACGTGATTCCAATATAACCAATAAAACTATGCTTGTTCATTCAGCCAATAGGAAACAAGCTTCGTTACTGCAAATTATCCGAGCTACCAAAAAGGCATTGTAAGGTAGCTCGAGGCTCTTATAGAGGAACCGTTCTTAGAGAGAGTTTCCTCTCGTACAATTTCGTTTGTCTTACACATTGTATCACACTGTTGTTTCAATATATTATACTTACTTAGCATTACCCTGCGTATTTGACTTCAAGTTATTCACCTGTATAGGAATCCCTCAAATCTAATATAAATTTATAACGGCGACGATTACAACAAGGTGATGCGACTTAGAATTAAGTAAAGTTAAAGTGGAAATAAATAGAAGTATTAACTCGGGAGTCACAAAAATCTAGTATTTAACGTTAGCAATGAGGTGATAGGACAGTGAGAGAGGACAGTGAGAGATGAGATAGTGAACTGAGAGATAGTGAATTTGGAACTTAATGTGAATTCTATTTTAATTGTAATAAAACATAACTTGACAACGTGGAGACATTGAACTATTTTATGAAAATAAACTTCTTGAACCTTTTGTTGGAAACTTTTTTGCAATTTTGTTGGAACATTAACCTCACTTTGATTTAAATTTTGAAACTTAAGGTGAATGCATACGTGAACTGTAATGGAACGTGACCTTGAACTTGAACTGGGATGTGAACTATTGTGTTTGAAAAATAATTGGGAATTTTGATAAAATCAGATGGGAACCTACTATACTTGGATTGAATTTTAAATAATTTGAAATGAAACGTGTTAACTTACAAAATTTTTAATAATTCAAACTTGGATTTTGACATATGGATTTAAAATAAAATAAATACAAATTTGTTCGAGTAAGCTCGATAATAAAATAATACATTGACGTATTTCTGGATTTATTTATTATTTAGTATTTGTGGACAATTACAACAGGACAGTGTCCCACAAGTGTAATTTACCAAACTATAACATTACAAATTCGCAACAATACAATGTAAAATTAGTTACATAAAAATTACTAAAAAAATATTTAAACATGAATGTATGTGAGTGTGAGATGATGAATGTATGTTTGTATGCGTATTTGCGTTTGTATGTATGATTGACGTGAATGATTGTGTGAGTGTTGTAAAGGGAAAATATGAATTGTATGTGAAAGCCGAGCGACTATAGACATTAGTGAAGTGCATTATAATATTTCTTTAGTTGTTTTCGAAAGTATGATCGTTACTATTGTGCCAAATGTTCTAAAATTAGACCCATTCAATGATAAAAGATTGTGTACGTAGCCTGGCATCCTTATTAAACACGAATACTTGTGCACATCAATGGCGGCTGGAGGGAAGCATGAAACAGTTTATGAATTCGAGTGGTCCTTGGTGGCACACGTTAGTTTATGACTCAACTAGAGGCGTGTAAGCAGGTTATTAGCAACTGAAGAGCAGAACAATGTCATAAATTTGCTCCGATTTTCAAGGTTACTTAGGTTGTTGCAGAACACCATACCTAGATAATTTTTACTCTATGTATTCCTATAGCCTGAAGCACAATGTTTGGAAATATCGTTGTTGCATCTCTCTATAACAGCGTTTTGTGGACATGTTTGGATTCCAAATTTGAGTGCATATTCAAATTGAGGCTCACTAGAGTTATGTAAAGGCGGCGTAATGTTCGGGTTCACTGAATGTGTTACACAGTTCCGATTTATAAATCCTAAACATTTTATGCGCTTTAGGGAACTATTTTGAAACATGCTGATTAATTAAACGACAAATTCTGACCGCAAAAACTATTCCAAGATCTCTTATTTCATTCAACACGCTCCAAGGACAGAAGAACTATTTACCAGTAGTTAAAATGTAGCTAGCGTTTCTTCTTGTGTGTAAAAGATATAGTGAAGCACTTTGACACATTAAGATTCAATAAACCATGTCGGACACCATTTCTGACAGCGAATCAAGATAAAGTTGAAGTTGAAGTAGTCCATTTGATCCGTGGACAGGAATGTTATAGTTTCAGATCACTGCATACAACAGACATTTGCACTCGTAATTTGCGATGGAAGGTCATTTACAAAGAGAGTTAAATAGAGAGGTCCAAGGAATCGACCCCTGTGGTACTCCAAGACGTGCCAGAAATGAATGAAGATGAACTGCATCAATACCAACCGAATTGTTTCTACAGTTAGATAGTCTCGTAGAAGTTCTTATTATCTTTCCACATCTAATACCAAAGCTTTCTGTTTATGCGCAAGAAGCGCCATGTCTACAGGTGTCAACAAGCTTTACTAAAATTCAGGGTAGACTGCATCAACTTGCACTTTTTGTTCAGGCAACAGCATGTCTTCTTGAGAAATATTGCAAGATTTGTACTGAGAACGTTTGCGCACAAAGCCATTGCTGCTCCGGAGCACATTGCCATTAACACATGGTTGTAAATGGTTTCTGTGTATTATTATTTCAAAGACTTTAGAAAAGATCGTTAGGAAGTAGAAGGGATATCGGCCTGTAATTTGACACCTTAAAGCGACTTCATTTTTGGAGAACCGGTGTTACAATAAGCTTGCTTCCACCTGAAGAAAAAATGCCAGTAGTCAGTGCAGAATGAAGAGATGTTTATATGGAAGGGGATAACCTTAAAGTATTCGGCAGTGTTTAAAAACTTCAACGGGGGAATTTTATCAGAACCAGTGACTTTCCATTCTTCAGATTAAGTGAATTTGAACCCGAACTTCCAATTTTAAAAATTATTTGAGATATTTGAAGAGTGAACAAAACTTGAACTTGACGTTACCTTGTTTTTGCAACCTTGTGTATTACCAGATTTTGTTTTGACAACCAATTTTTGGGATTAGTTAACTTTAATAAATAATTTAAAATAATAATTTGACTTTTTGGTGATATTGGATAGAGGCCTAACAATAAATTTTATAATTTTAAATCATGTTAATGAACAGAGACTAGATGAGGATGGGGGGATTGAACTGTGGATAGTCAAAAATGTTTTTTCTATTTTAATTTTTGGCGGACTTATTGTTACAACAATAACAACTTTTCACATTTAAATACAAACACCTTACACTGACATGGATTAGTGGTACATTTCACAGATGTGCTTATCAATAAGAGAGGAGACCGGATTGGCTGAACCATATTTATCAACCTTATAATTAATCAACCTTTAGTAAGCGTGAATAAGTAATTGTTTTGTTGTCATCGTGTAATATAGTGAGAATGTAATATGTATACGGCCTTTTGTAACAGTTTCCTGTAAGGTTGTGTTGCGTTATATATATTTTTATGGCGTTTTTAAGATTTAGCGAGTAATTTTTTTGATCGAGTAAATACTTTATTCGATATGTTCTGGTGCGTTTATACATGGAGTTAAACATTTAGGGCGGCTGTATAGATCAGCGAGCGAGTGAGTTGGAGAGGTTTAAAATAAATTAAACCACAGTATAAGTATTGACAAAGCAAACGGAGGAACACGTGTAAGCGGAATTTGGGAGTCAGAGTACTCTTACCTGGGGATTTGATGATTTAGAATTCTTTTGTCAAAACGAAAACTTATACAGTGAGTAGTGGGCATACCAAATTAACAGGTTGAACTTTTGAAATTTAGTTGGAAACATATCGAACCTATGAAATTAATAATTTTAAGGCCCGGAGAGAGGGCGGTTTTCCATTGTAAGACCGGACAGTAACTATAGTTACTTACATATTCATTTTCGTTATCATATATCATACCTTTTGTTTTCTATGCTGATTTTGTATTGTTATTTTACCTATGTTTAAACAACAGCAATGCTTGACATAATTTTGATGCAATAATAACTTGTGACACTAATTTTTCTGTTATTATTGCGAAAGATTTCCATTGTGCAATTAACAATTGTTAAAACTGATTAATAATTTTGACTTTGACTTTATCCTCAATGAGAGAATA
Organism: Sweltsa coloradensis; assembly: GCA_024449915.1. NCBI lineage: Eukaryota > Metazoa > Arthropoda > Insecta > Plecoptera > Chloroperlidae > Sweltsa > Sweltsa coloradensis. The sequence goes on along the minus strand of JAMZAV010008863.1, from coordinate 39,417 downwards.
ATTGTGTGGACAGATACACAGTTGAACCACGCGGTTAGAGGGAAGGCATCTGGTAGACGAAAGCTTGGATATTGATTTATAAATAACTTGATCGATTAATTTAATTTTTTCGACAAAACGTACTGATTCGATTCCGTTTATTCAATGGTTTTAATTTTTTTCTCGAGGGGGGTGGGCGTGATAGCAGACATAATTAGTTCTTTAGTTATAGACTGTGTTGTGGTTGAGGATGCCTGTTATTTACCTTGTGCTTCCCTCCAACCATCCTTTCTCTTTTGCAGTTTAATATGTCCGTATCTTTGTGCGTGTTCATGTATCTTAAATACAACTTGTTTCACTATTATTGTCCATTGCTACACTGTTTGCAATATTACTTCCTATAAAAATCAATGCAAACATTGATAAATAATGTATTCAATACTGTAATTTTCTGTTTAAAAAAAAAAACTATTTAATTGAAAACTAAATATATTTGCATCCATGTAAATAAACCACCACTGTCATTTTGATTCAAAAGACATAAACGCATCTTGTGAAAAAAAAATTAATAACTTATAAAACTTATAATGTAAAATTTAATAGAAGAACTATAGTGAAGAAACACATTCAAAATTTTCACTCATTCATTTTTCTGCCCTTCAGGGGGGGGGGTAGGGGAGTATTGTAACCTTTTTGGTGTTTCTGATATGAGACAATTCAAAGATATTTAAATATTAATTTGTTCACCGCCTTTTCAAAATTGTATATTTAGTTTGGAATAATTAATTACATTTAACAGCTTATATGAACATATTGTTCAGCCAATATATATTTCATTTTTATTGGGGTTATGACAATGTCATGGCAGCCACGCGTAATAAATAAGCCGAGTAGGTTTGTGGCTTCGTATCACCGCGTCGTCATGGCCATGGCAGTAGCGCTGCGGTGATTACGTAATCGCGTCCCGTTTCATGTAACTGTTGAGAACTGGAATGTTTTATCGCTTCCACTGCGCTAACTATTATCGGCAAGTACACCCGAACTCTGGTCCATTCAGGACGTGTCACACATAGCTGTGGAAGGTGGAAACATTACTATTCATGTCATAACATGTTTGCGCTAACACAACTTGCAACGTGCGTGCATAAATCTCCGACGAATGACAGTGTCTCAATCGACTTTGTTAGGCATCTTGGAATGGGTTTGGTATCAAATAAACTATTGGAGTTTATCAGCAACATACAGTCACGTTTTTAGAACCGTGGACCCAAAAACATACTCCCCACTTCTTGCCTAATGCTACACAGGGGTCATATGAGTAAAGCAATCTACATACACCGTCAATTCCGTGCCTACGTCACAAAGAAATCTCTAGTAGAAACAAACAGCGAGACTAGAGAAGAAGGATTCTTCAAAAAACACACTATTGTGGTCTCGCGAGGAGACCTTCACGTCCGGGTTGGAGCAGATCAACCAGGATGACGAGTGGAACGTCTGGTAAAGTTGGAACGTTTCTTTGGACTCTGGAGATTTGCTCGGATCTTTTGAATTGGAATTGGGCGAGATTGGAAAACTTCGATCGTTGGGATTTTGGAACTTGGAACGTGGGCGAGAACTATGAGTCGAGAATTGGAACTGAACTTGGGGAGAGAAACTTGACCCCGGACCTGGTCAATATCTCCAAATCTACGAATCGCGATAACACGGTAAAACAAACTTGCTATCTACGAAACGAACTTTTCATAAAATGGGCTGGCTAACTTTTTATACTGAGAACTTTTTATTATGAGAACTTTTTATAATGAGAACTTTATTATTGGGAACTTTTGCGAATTTGATAACATGTTTTTGTAATTGTAAATGTAACATACTTGATTTGATTCATTATAATTGTATTTTGGTGAAACTGGTTTTGTTAATTTGTGTTAACCTTTCGTTTGTCGTGTCTGTCCCACTCCAATATTTTATATTTCAGTTTTTATAATTTAAACTTCAGCAGTTGCAAGACTGCATACCTACTGACCTTGAGCTGACCGGCCGCACCTTCTAAGGTTGGTAATTTTTTTTCTCAAACAGCTGTTTGACTTTGAGTGACAGTGAATTTTGTTTGATTGTTTTTTCAATTTGGATTTGTGTTTGATTTTATGTTTTAATTTGTTGTGGGGCTTGTTTGGCTATTAGCGATATTTGCCTTTCTCAAACTAGTGGCTATTTAGCGACATACCTCTTTCAATCAGAGGAAAGGTAAGGCAATTCGTTTTCTTGACACGAATGTGACTTGGATCTGGTTATACAATAAACGATTACTCGCTGAGACGCATAGTCTCAAGGTCCCAGACGTTTGATGAGAGTGTCTTCCCTGGACTGGTTGGCATGGTCATAAGTATAAACACCCATCCTTACAACCCATACAATATTAGAATTGAACGGATAGTGTGTAGATAAGGGATCAAGTATAACATGGTTGTGTATAATACACTTGTTCTAGATAACACAAAAAAAATGTTTATGATAATACGACTAATGAAGCTTCTTTACGGTTTGTATCTTTTGTTATTAACCGAAGAAGATGTGTCATATTGTTAATCCTGTAACTTTTATTTATTCGTAGAACAGTGTTTCGAACACTTAAAACTGTTCTAATCCGTAAGTGTAAACACGGAAATAAAACACCAAAGAATAATACTCTAAAGCTAATGGAGACGTCTTCAACGAGTGTATATTGTTTAAAAAACGAGTTTAGTTCTGTTGGGTAAAACCCTATTTACAACGATTACCCGAACAAAGTTGAGTCTCGTTTAAAATAATTGGGCTTGAGGCATATGGTAATCTATATATAAAGGGTTCAACCATAAACCATAAAAAACCATAAAAAACTAAACAAAAAAATAAAAATAAAAGCAGCATGCGTAAAAATAGTCGCTTTGCCCATACTTGTATGCGCAAATATAATATACGTAATGAAAAGTAGGATATATAATACGTCGGAAAAGTTGTGGCTCCTTTAAACGTGCAACCCCACTATGTATATGATAAAAAACAAGGATCTTGGGTAAAAACCGCGTTCGGAAAATAAAGATGAACAGGGCAGACAGAACCTGGGCGTCCACCGACGTTTCGTCTGTATTACGTCAGACATTTCAAGGTTGACTGTGACTCTACGGAGGTTGAGTCACAGTGGTTGGCAAGCACGCAGCGCCGCCTTATAGCCTCGTCTGAAGGTGCGGGGGCGGTCCCAAGGTTATACAGAAAAATAGGTGCGGTGTTGCAACACGTGTAAAAAATTAAATGTTTAAACGCGGAAATCATAAAAAAAATTCTGGACCATGAACCAAATTTAATGGCCAAGCCAATTTTTTTTATGATTTTCGAGTTTTAAAATTTTACTTTGACCACAAAAAAATCGTTGGCTTGGCGCTGTCAACAGCGCGAAATGATCCTCACTTATTTTCAAGCGAAACTAGGGAGAGAGAAATTAAAAAGCTTGGCTCAACTTCTATATCTCACAGCATTCACAGAGAAGACTTTGAAGGAATAGAGAGCTTGGCTGCCGTTTTTTTACAAATTTTTGTATTTGTTTTTTGTTGGATATTACAATCTTTTGTTGTTCGTTGCTATTCAAGTCGGTCGTGAATGATGGACTTTGAAATGATTAAATTGTTAAGTTCAAAGTGTTTTTTTTGAATTTTTGGGGCCACGGTCTCCCCAAATATACACCTTGTGTTTTAAAAGCACTAGGATATTATAATGGTAGGAGCATGTTTAATTACGCTTGTACAAATTACTAACGCCTGAGTAATTACGCGTTTTGATTTTGATGTTGATTTCCCGGTCCCAATTGCCCGGTTGTGGTTATATGAGGACATCTGAAGGTGTGGCCCAAGTTTCAAAGTTCTAAGATGAACCGTTTTGTAGTCATTATTTACTACTATTCAGAAATTAAGAAAGTCCCGCCCCAACGGGAACGAACCACGGATCTCCCACATTCCAGGTGAGCGTCTTAAACACTTAGACCATCAGGACGGGTACATTTTAAGCTCTGAATTGTAGTTGCATTATACATTTGAATGGATGTGAACAGAATGCAATCTGTGCCTTTTGACTGCCACCAAACATTAATTATAATGTCATTACCTTTACGCAGGTTTTATGGAGCGAGGGTTTATTTCTCGATTTGTTTAAAGGGAACAACACTCCCGTAGGTGTTATTGTTTATTATTGACTACATTCAGAAATATAAAAAGTCCGCCCCAACCGGGAAACGAACCACGGATCTCCCACATTCCAAGAGTGAGTGTCTTAACAACTAGACCATCAGGACGGGTACATTTTAAGCTCTGACTTGGTAGTTGATTATACATCTTAGCGTATTATTTTCATAAGAGTACGGATATTACCACTTTTGATATTTGATTTTATTCCGGTACCGTTAACAATTTTGCTTTCCATATTCAAAAGTGATAAAGATATGGAGATCATCAAAATGTATTCCCCGTTTGAAAACATCTCAGTTTGTAGCGTTTTCTTTGATGATTCATTTCTTAAAGTTCAGATATGTTTTTTCATTTTTGGGGCCCATGGTTATCCCAAATGTAGCCCCTTGTGTTTTGGACGCACAAGATATTTAATAATGGTTAATAGCATGTTTAATTTCAAGTTTGTACAATTACCACGCCTGGTAATAAAGCCTTTTGATTATCATCCAAATTTTGTTTTCTCCCGGTCCCTGTACCCGATTTTGGTTTCGAAAAGCAAACGGCACTGCGTCTGAGATACATCTAAGTGTGGTGAAAGTTTCTATAGTTCTAAGATTGTACAGTTTTCTCTGTAGGCTAAATTAATCCGCGGAGAACTAGTAGCCAGCATCACCCCACCACCAGCAGCCAACAGCCAAGCGAAAGGGATGACGATGTTGAGAGCCTTTTTTTTAACACAGAACGAGTTGTCGGATCGGGTTGATTTTTTTTTGGTATGTCATGACCAAACAAAGAGTCATATAACCGAGCTTCAAGATTGTTACTCTTTCGGGGGACTGTTGTGCAGATAGTATGAACCCCCCAACTCTGTAGGGTTATATAGGGCGGGTTCGTGTCGCCCTAAGCAGTGTCGCATGCGCTGTCTGCCGGGCGACGACCGTAGCCCTAGAACATATTAGTATTAGCTGGGGAATGGAATGCTTAAAATTACGGCATATATTTTATGTATTCAATCTACAACATGACATTTGTATAAATTTCGAAAATAATTTCTAGCGATTCGTTTTAATGATTTCAGCGGAAAGTGAGCATGCTTTAGTTGAACTAAACACTCGCAATGAAAAAGGTTTCTTACTAACGTACGGAGAATTGTAATCATAAAAAAACTCACAGGCTTGGAGGGATTCGAACCTCGATCTCTTTTACTAGGGGACAGGAGCTTTAACCACCTAGCCACGAGCCGCTGTGTGCCTGGCCAGTAAGAAGCACCGTGTGCCGTTGCTTCGGTTATCTTTAGGGAAGAGATCAGGGTCCAGTCACAACAGCCGCGCTGCAGACGGGCAAGCTCGGGGCTCTGAGCAGTTCCTTTGCCCGTAGAAGCACCGACAAGCACTGAACCACAGATTTTGGATACATAAACACAATAATTAATTCTACAGATGGGAGATATTTTAATGGACGTGCTATTGAAAAGTGTAAAATGAAGATTAGGTTACAAATATAATGTTTAGTGCATGGACTATAGGGGGTACACACACACTACGCTCACGCATCCTCTTTGAGCCCAACGATGGACAAGAAACCATCGGGTTCGCAAGTAGACGCGCTGAACGTCGCACAACTTATCACGGCTCCAACTTTTATCCTATCATTATTGGGAAAAAAACTTCAAGAGGAATAATATTTTAGCACAATATTATTCCTTCTAAAAGCGATTACTTTGAAATTTTACACGGCCGTTCTTGTGATTCGACTGTACATATTAAAATAAAATTTAAGACTTTACTGTTACTTATAAAATTAAATTAAAAACAGTTCAATGACAAAAACCGTGTCCCTTCAGTGATCGGATTTCGACAAGACTCTTTTAAAATATGAATGGGACTGTTAGAAGAAATAAATTAAACTTTCTAGATAGAAAAGTACACAGAATGAAAATTACAGCCTCCAGCAAACACATAAGGTACGGTAGAGTGAATGGACTGCGTGCTGGCACTTCTGGCCCACGTGGCCACGGCTCGCCAGCAGTGGAGAAGGTGTCAGCTGTCACTGGCATACCGTGAAGGCTGCCAGAACAAAAAATAACCCCAACCGGTGTGGTGGCCGCTGTCGTGTTTATGTCGTTTTGCGCCACCAGGCGTGTAGATGGGCTGGCCACCACTATCCCGACGTTCGGTTGGCCACCAGCAGAGGAAAAGTGTTCGACCATCACTCGTAACCCTACGCCAGGCTGGCCACAACATATAAGTAACCTTCCCAGTGAGGTTGGCCGCGGCCGTGTCCTGTTGTTTTGCCGCACAGTCGTGATGAAGATGGCTGGCCATCACTTTGCTGGCTGCCGGATGGCCAGCAGCAGGAAAGTCATAGCCAGCACTTTGTAACCCTACGCACGGATGGCCACAACCTACTCGTTAACCTGCCCCCCAGTGATGGTTGGGCCGCTGCCGTTGTCCTGTTGTTTTGCCGCCACAGGCGTGAAGATGCTAGCCATTCACTTTGCCGGTTGCCGGTAGCCAGCAGTGTTTAATGTGTTGGCTTCATCACTAGAAAAAACCGTCTTCGGCTAAACATATTTTAACAATCACCATTCAGTGAAAGTCAATTTGCTTTTGTTGAATGAGCGAAAAGCGAAGATTCCATTTAACTACAATGGAGAAAAAAATCCGATTTTTTTTTTTTTTTGTATTTTTTGTCTGTTTTCCACACGATTGCGGCTAAACCGATACTCCGATTGCGATGAAATTTTATGGAGCCTTCGAAAAATCTCTGAATGAGAAACTGCCCACGTTTTAAGCGGCAATCGAAAAAAATTTTCTATGAAAATCGCAATTTTACGATTTTTTTCGATTTTTAAAAAAATTCTTCGACTCACTATAACACCTACATGCTATCCGATCTTAATGATTTTTGCACAGAACCTTCATTTATGAATTAAGATATTTTGGTGAAATTTGGAGCGCAATTGAAAAAATATTAATCAAAAAATCGAAAATTTTACAGGTTTTTCTTTTTTTAAAACAGTCTTTAAACTTATAACACTTACATGCTTAGCCGATTGTAATGATTTTTTCGCAGAACCTTTATTTTATGAATTAATTATAAGTGAAAATTTAAGCGCAATCGAGAAAGTATCTCTTATAAAAAATCGCAATTTTACGAATTTTTTAACATTACGAATAAGTAAAAAACATTACAAAAATTAAGTTAATGTTAATTTTAAATTATTTAATTTAAAAAACAAATTTCAACTAGTAATGATTTTGCACACAGAACAACAGAAAATTCGCATAACACATGGCAGCTCAATGCACCAATTACGCTCGCATCCAACAACGCGGCGGGACTTAAGCGTTTTCCTCAGTATCTACAGGTGATTATGCCTCAACACATCAAGCTTCTTCCGTGGTGCACGGTTAGAAGGCTAGGCTTTACAGATGGAGAGTCGCACCTGCTGGACCGAGTTCGAGGACACAAACTTGAAACTTTATAATTGGATGAGGTAGCGAGGGCGTAGCGAGATTTCTTTCACTACAATGGAGGAAAAAAATTCGGATGTTTTTTTGTCTGTTCTGTCCACACGATTCAGCTAAACCGATACGCCAATTGAGATGAATTTTTTGGAGGCCTTCGAAAATTTCCTGTACTTAGGTCTGCCACGTTTTTGAGCGCAATCGGAAAAATATTTCTCATGAAAAATCGCAATTTTACGATTTTTTCGATTTTTAAAAAATTTCTTCGACATAACACCTACATGTGTTATTCGATTGTAATGAATTTTGCTTCCAGAACCTTTATTTTAGTAATAAAAGATATTCGTGTGAAATGTGAGCGCAAATTGAAAAAATTATTTATCAAAAAATGAAATTTTTCGGGTTTTTTCGTTTTTTTGACAATTTTTGACTTATAACACCTACATGCATTATTGATTGTAATGATTTTTTCACAAGCACCCTTATTTTATAAATAAATAGATAAGTGTTAAATTTGAGCGCAATCGAGAAATTATTCTTATAAAAAATCGCAATTTTCGATGTTTTTCTTTTTTTTAACAATAATTAACAATTAATTGAAAAAAAATTAAAAAATTTAAAGACAATTTTTTATTTTATTTTATTAAATTTAAAAAACATTCAACTATGTAATTTGATTTTTCCACCGATCAACAGAAAAGCTTATAACAAATGGCAGCTCAATGCACCAATACGGGGGGCCCTATCAACAACGCGGGGACTTAAGGCGTTTCTATAACTGTAATTGGCATGAGCGAAGCGAAGACTTCAATTTCCACTGACCCCCCAAAAAATTAGCTCAGCTGTTTTTTTTTGTTTTTTAAGTTTTTTTTTTTTTTTTTTCGTTATTTTTGTCTTTTTGTTTGCTCTCGACGAGGCAAACACGGCACATGCGATCTGATGAAAATTGACAGAAGAACCTTCGAAATCTTGATTTTAGACTTGCTACGTTTTGGGTACATCGAAGAAATAGTTCTCATGAATTCGTACTTTTACGATTTTTTCGATGTTTAGTGCGATACTTCCGTGACATTTGGGCCAATTTGACCAAACGGGTAGGGCTACAACGTTCATACTTTCACATAGACATTAAGGTTCCTGGTGATGTATTGCTTTCTGAAAGAAAAGTTGAAAAAATAGCCAAAATCTATAGAAATAAAGCTTTTACTATATGTTTTTTTTATTTTTGTGCGATATTTCGTCGCCATTTGGGCCAATTCTGACCAAACGGTTGGGGCTACAACGTTCATATAAAACATGGGCATTAAGGTTAGGTGTGAAGTAATCTTTGAACAAAAAGTAGATAGACAAAATTAGCCAGAACCTAGAAATAAAGCTTTTAATATAAGTTTTTTACGCTAACTAAATAATACCAATTGACAAGAAACAATAAAACTGCAACAATCACAGGGCAGCAAAAACAAAGCACTTGCAAAAGTAAAGATATCCTACGCAAACTAAAAACTTTAAAAAAGCATCATCCATCAAACGCGGGGGACTTTAGCGTTTTCCTTGTTAATACATGTTGTGTATCAACCTACAGATATTCGACTGGTGTCAGGAAACTAGGAAAACGCTTAAGTCCCGCCGCGTGTTGGATGAGCGTAATTGGTGCATTGAGCTGCCATGTGTTATGTGAATTTTCTGTTGTTTGTGCCAAAATCATTAATTTGTTGCAATTTTTTTTTAAATAAATTAAATTAAATTAAAAATTAATTAATGTTTTGTTTTTTTTTAATTAATCGTAATTGTTCAAAAAATCGAAAATGACGATTTTTTTATAAGAAAATAATTTCTCGATTGCGCTCAAATTTTACCTTATATATTAATTCATAAAATAAAGGTTCTGCGAAACATCCATTACAAATTCTGATAAAGTTGTAGGTGTGATTAAGTCAAAGAATTGATTTAAAACAAGAAAAAACTGTAAAATTTCGATTTTTATGATAAAATATTTTTCCAATTGCGCTCAAATTTCACAAAAATATCTGAATTCCAAAATTAAAAGGTTCTGTGCAAAAATCATAAAATAGGAAAAGCATTGTAAGGTGTTATAAGTCAAAGAAATTTTTTAAAAATTGAAAAAAAAATTGTAAAATTGCGATTTTCATGACGAAAAAAAATTCGATTGCGCTTAAAAAAGAGGCAGTTCAACGTTCAGAGATTCGAAGGCCTCCATAAAATTCATCGCAATCGGGAGTATCGGTTGTTAGCCGGAATCGTGTGGACAAACAGACAAAAATACAAAAAAAACAAATACAAAAACAAAACATTCGGATTTTTTCTCCAGTGTAGTGAAAATGGAATCTCGCTTCGCTCGCTACGCTCGCTACGCTAATCAATTAAGAACGAAATACCTATGGAGTGGACACCGATATGTAATATATTGTACTTATTATTAATTTTTGTGTACATATTTAGAATACCAGATCGCGCTGCCGGTTCCCCAATGATTTCCAAGCAAAACGAATTGATGGGCCCATAAGGGGCCCGCAAGCGGCGGCCAGTTCAGTTTTCTGCCAGGTGCTTGCGGGCCGGCATCTTTGGCCATTTGCGGTTAAAGGTCGGAAGTGAGCCACAAAGTGACGGCCGGTGATGGCCGGGGACAAAAATCAGAGCGAGCCGTTATGGCCAAAGATGCCGGCCCGCAAGCGGCTGGCCAGTTCAGTTCTGGCAGCCGCTTGCGGGCTATTTAGGGCCATCAATTCGTTGTTTGCTGGGGAGGGTTATTATGCATGGTATGTGTTTCTCATCTAAAATACGCACTTTTGACCGCAAATGAGCCGTGAAAAACTGCACGCTACGTTGTAAATTTCGATCAAGTGCTTTTTGGATGAGCGTAGCGAGCTTAGCGAGCGAAGCGAAGATTCCATTTCACTACGCTGGACCGAAAAAAATCCGATGTTTTTTTTTTTTTTCTCTATTTTTTTTGAATTTTGTCTGTTTGTCCACACGATTTCGGCTTTAATTACCGATACTCCGATTGCGATGAAATTGTAGGAGGCCTTCGAAATCTCTAAACTTAGAACTGCCACGTTTTTGAGCGCCCAATCGAAAATTTCTGTTCTCATGAAAATCGCAATTTTACGATTTTTTCGGTTTTTAAAAAATTTCCTTCGACGTATAACACCTACATGCTTTATCCGATTTTAATGATTTTTGCACAGAACCTTCATTTATGAAATTAAGGATATTTTTGTGAAATTTGAGCGCAATTGAAAAAAATTTATCATAAAAATCGAATTTACAGGTTTTTCTTTTTTTAAAACAATTCTTTAACTTATAACACTTACATTGCTTTATCTGATTGTAATGATTTTTTCGCAGAACCTTTATTTATTAATTTATATTATAAGTGTAAAATTTTGAGAGCAAGCGAGAAATTAGTTCTTATAAAAACGCAATTTTACGATTTTTTAACAATTACGAGTAATTAAAAACATTACAAAAATTAAGTTAATTTTTAATTTAAATAATTTAATTTTAAAAAAAAAAATTCAACTTTAGTAATGATTTTGCCACGAACAACAGAAAATCGCATCATAACACATGGGCAGTCAATGCACCAATTACGCTCAATCCAACAACGCGGCGGAGCTTAAGCGTTTTCCCTAGTCAATCTAGAAAGTTTATTTATTTCTTTGTGATAGTTGGAGGCATATTTAGATGAGCGAAGCGAAGACTTCAAATTTCACTGACCCCTCAAAAAATGTAGCTCGGGTGTTTTTTTTAAGTTTTTTTCTTCTTGTTTGTTTGTTCGCTCTCTACAAGCTAACGGCATATCGATACTTGATGAAAAATTTGAGGGGACCTTCGAAATCTTAAACTTAGACTGCTCGTTTTTGGTTACAATCGAAGAAGAAATATTTCTCATGAAATATCGTAACTTTACGATTTTTTTCGATTTTTTAGTGCGATATTGTCGTGACATTTGAGGCCGATCTGACAAAACGGGTAGGGCTACAACGGTCATATTTCACATGGACATTAAGGTAATGTGATGTATTGCTTTCTGAAAGAAAAAATTGAAAAATTAGCCAGAATGTATAGAATAAAGCTTTTAATATAAGTTTATGACTCTTTGTTCGATATTTTTTGCCATTGGGGCCAATTCTGGACCAACGGGTGGGCTACCAACGTCATATTATACATGGACATTAAGGTTATGGTGATAGACCTTTAGCACAAAGAAAAAGTGAAAAAGTTAGCCAGAATCCATAGAAATAAAGCTTTAATGTAGATTTTTACGTGTAAATAATAACAAATTAACAAGAAACAATAGAAACTTGACAACTATCACCTACAATGCGTCGGCAGAAAAACAAAGCACTTGCAAAAGTAAAGATATCCACGCACAAACTAAAAACTGTAAAAAGCTCATCCATCAACGCGGCGGGGACTTTAGAGTTTTCCTCGTTAGAGAGAATCTTTTGAAACCGATTCATTAGTTCTGTGTCAATTGAAGTTGAAAAGACTTAAAGTGTGGGAAAATTTTATTCATTGATAATGCGTACATTGTTATTAACAAGCTAACGGTTCTGTAAACAAATCGAAATAATCGCTATTAGAAGAACATGATATGTTTGCTAAAATTATTTTTCTTGCTGCCAGACACCCCACTCTAGGTTGAGCTTGTCTTACGTGATAAAATGGAAACGTTATCCCACTGTTTCAGATATGAAAAATCCCTGGGTTGGTAACAGTTGCCAAAGGACCTCAATGGAACATTCAAACACGAGATTGTGAAGAAATAAAAGCAGCAAAACATCCTATGATTTTTGATCTAGTACTCTACATAAGGACTCGACCTACTGTTAAAACGACCTGTATATATAAGTTTGATCAAATCTTGTAATTACGTACGGTTGCCCTGCATGGCATCCGACCAACACAGGTAAACATAAACTAAGTTGAATCAATACAGAAACAGGCAACGAGATTCATAAGTAATAGAAAGGACTGTGGGACGCTCTGAGCGGCTAGAATTGTGTAATATACTGTCGATTGAATAACTCTCGTAGAGAAATGATGTTATGTATACAAAAAAATAGTTTCTAAACATCGTGGATTTAAAACTTTTGGAAACTAAACTTGAGATGTGGCCTACTCAAGAGTCAAGCAAGATGACCAGAGGACTTGATGTAATAAACAACACGAACTAACTCGTCACAGGACATGCAATTGCCTACACAAGCACACTCTCTCATACTCCACTCGAACTGCACTCACACTCGCACAGTCACACTCACACTCCACACCCAGCTGCACACATTCACATTCACATCACATTCACCATTCACCTCACACACTCACACTCACACTCACACACACATGATCACGCTCACTCACACTCTCACTCTCACAAACGCACTCACCCCCCCCACGCACACATGTCCCACACTCTCCCTCACAGCTCCCTACAAATTTTAATAATACTTATGTCATCCATTATTTTATTTTTTCACTTAATATCTGTACATAACATGTTACGTATAAATAGCATTACTTTAGGTTTAGACAGTAGTGAAGATTATATTTAGATCATACACTGGTGGTAAGGCACATGTTGTTAACGGGGCCTTGCTCTACTCTTACCACCAGCAATGTGCTTGATAAAATGTAATCAATCATGTTGAAAATAAATAATTGGATGAGCGAAGCGGGAAAACTTCAATTTCACCGACCCCCAATAAATTTAGCTCGGGTGTTTTTTTTGTTTTGTTGTTTTTTTTCGTTTTTCTGTCTGTTTGTTTGCTCTCTCCCGGGGAAAACGGCATAAAGCGATCTTGATAAAATATGACACGACCTTCGTTTTCTCTGAACTTTTGACTTGCCACGTTTTTAATACAATCAAATAAATATTTCTCATAAATATCGTACTTTTACGATTTTTTTTTCGATTTTTAGGTGCGATATTTTCGTGCCATTTGGGCCAATTCTGATCAAACGGGTGGGGCTACAACTTTTTTTTTTTTTCATATTTCACATGGACATTAAGGTTATGGTGATGTATTGCTTTCTGAAAGAAAAAATTTGAAAAAGTTAGCCAGAATCGAGAGAAATAAGCTTTTAATATACGTTTTTTGATTTTTGTGCGATATTTTCGTGCCATTTGGGCCAATTCTGACCAAACGGGGGGGGCTACAACGTTCATATTATACATGGACATTAAGGTTAGGGGTGATGTAGTACCTTTTGAAAGAAAATGTTGAAAAAGTTAGCCAGAATCCATAGAAATATAGCTTTTAATGTAAGATTTTTACGTTAAATAATAACAATTAACAAGAAACAATAGAAACTTGAAAAACAATCACCTACAATGCGTCGGCAGAAAAACAAAGCACTTGAAAAAGTAAAGATATCCCACGCAAACTAAAACTTTAAAAAAGCTCATCCACCCAACGCGGCGGGACTTTAGCGTTTTTTCCTAGTAATAATATTAATAATTATTTTTATTATTAATATTCACACACAACTGTGAACTAATTATTAATATTATTATTGGATGAGCGAAGCGAAGACTTCAATTTCACCGACCCCCCAAAAAATTTAGTTCGGGTGTTTTTTTGTTTTTTTTTTTTTTTTTTTTTTTTTTTTCGTTTTTTGTCTGTTTGTTCGCTCTCTACCGGGCAAACGGCATATGCGATCTTGATGAAAATTTGACACGACCTTCTTTTTCTCTGAACTTAGACTTTGCCACGTTTTTGGGTACAATCGAAGAAAATTTTCTCATGAATATCGCACTTTTACGATTTTTTTCGATTTTAGTGCGAGTTTTTCGTGACATTTGGGCCGGTTCTGCCCAAAAGGGGGGGGCTACAACGTTCATATTTCACATGGACCTTTAAGGTAATGGGAGTATTGCTTTTCTAAAAAAAAAATTTTGAAAAAGTTAGCCAGAATCGAGAGAAAAAAAGTTTTTAATATACGTTTTTTTATTTTTTGTGCGATTTTTTCGGCCTTTTTGGCCCAAATTGACCAAACGGGTGGGGCTACAACGTTCATATTATCATGGACAAAGGTTATGGTTATGTAGTACCTTTTAAAAAAAAAGTGGAAAAAATTTAGCCAAATCCATGAAATAAAGTTTTTAATACAAGTTTTTTAGGGAAAAATAATCCAAATTGAAAAGAAACAAAAGAAACTTGAAACATCCCCTTCGTGCGTAGGCGCAAACAACATTGAAAAAGTAAAGTTTCCCCACGAAAACTAAAACCTTTTTAAAAAAGCTCTTTCCACAACGGGGGGGGGGCGGGATTTTAGCGTTTTTTTCCTAGTATAATAAACACCATAGAAAAAAACACCATAAAAGCTCTTTTCATGAGGAAGTGCAAAGATGGGGAAAATGCCCTTTAAATTTGGGGCGCCTAGCACTCTAAATTGTTTGACCGTTTCGCTCATCTGCAGGGAAAAACCAAAACTTTTTAGTGTAGTGAAATAAGAAAGAAACCTGCTTAATTTGTTCTTGACAAAAATTGCATCCCAAAAACATAAAGCGGTTTTACAATTTATTTTTTTTTTCTTTCTGTTTTCTGTTTTGGGGCTTATTTCAAAAACGGTCAACTCAACTCAAAATAAAAGTTCCCCTCGAAAAGTTTTGACCCATCAGAAACAAGCAGACAACCAACAAATTTTAAACGGGTTTGATCGTGAACTTTTAAAATTGTATGCACATACATGTTGGGGGTCTGCTAAGTGTAAACTATTGAAAAATTATTTACTTCTTTAGTCCCGAAAAAAAAAAATACTAACAAAGGTGTCCCAAACCGGACTTTTAGGTTCTAAAAATTTCGTAGATCATGGGAAGCAAAAATCCTTTTAAAAATTGCCAGTAAAAAACCCCACTAAGCATATTCATCATGGAATAAGAAAATATAATATAAAAACGTCAAGCATATAATTATTATTTTTATTATTATTATTGTATTGATAAACCTTTTCCCTTTAATGTTTTCAATGGATCAATTGTTGTTCAGTACATATCTGCAATTAAAAAATCCATTATTATGCATTTTCTTGATATGCTGATTTTTAAAAATTTTTTTTTATGCGCTCGGTAAGCACAAAACAGACATTTAAATTGGGGGTCTTTACCGCACTCAGATTAACATGTTTACTTAAGCTCGACACCTTTTTTGAATTCTTTCCACATTTCTTACAAACAAGTCGTGGTTCGTCCCCACACTCGTGCTTCATGTGGGGTCACAAAGATACATTTTTGACGAAACTTCATGTTACAAACTAGACACTTGTGTGGTTCTTGACGTCCACAGTCGTCTTTCACGTGACTTGTTAAATTTCCCCTTGTGCTTAAAGGTAGAGGGACATCTTGTACAGTGATATCTGCCATCTTGCAGCCAGTTATCAGGAAAATGGACGCCAGGCTTGGTCAGCATCTGATACTGACAAACAACGAGCTGGAACTGAAACCAAGATCATTGGATGAAGCAAGCGAAAACTTTAATTTCCCGACCCCCCAAAAAATTAAGCTCGGGTGTTTTTTTTTTTTTTTGTTTGTTTTTTTTGGGCTGTTTGTTCCCCTCTCTACCGTGCAAACGGCATATGCAATCTTGATGAAAAATTTGACAGACTTTGAAATCTCTGAACTTAGACTTTTCTACGTTTTTTGGGTACAGTCGAAGAGATATTTCTCATGAATATTGTACTTTTTAAAGATTTTTTCGATTTTTAGTGCGATATTTTCGTGACATTTGGGCCGATTCTGACCAAACGGGTGGGCCGCTACAACGTTCAAATTTTACATGCACATTAAGGTTATGGTGATGTATTGACGTTTGAAAGAAAATTTTGAAAAAGTTAGCCAGAACTATTTGAAATAAAGGTTTTTTAAATTTTAGTTTTTTTGAGGTGTTAAATAATTAAAACCCTTTTTTTCTATAGATTTCTGGCTAACTTTTTCAACTTTTTCTTTCAAAGTCAAAAAATTACCCTTACCTTAATGTCCCCTTTTGGGAAATATGAACGTTGTAGCCCCACCCGTTTGGTCAGATCCGCCCAAATAGCACGAAAATATAAATTTTAGATCTTTCTCACAGCCATTGTATGAAAACTTCACAGGAGATTTTATACCTTACTCACAGCCTTGTTTACAAACAATCAAAGATTCAACAGACCTAATGATTGCTTTGTATGGGCCGTGTTTAAATGTTTTTTATTATTTTAAAATAATATTAACATTTTATAATTAAAAAGCTCATCCATCAACGCGACTAAAAAAAGCGTTTGGTGAAGCTTCCAGTTATGTTAATAAGACTAGGAAAACGCTAAAGTCCCGCCGCGTTGATGGATGAGCTTTTTAAAGAGTTAGTTTGCGTGGGACTGATCTTTACTTTTGCAAGTGCTTTGATTTTTTCTGCCTGCGCATGGTAGATGATTGTGTGTCAGTTTCTATTGTTTCTTGTCAATTGGTATTATTTACCGTAAAAATTTATATTAAAAAGCTTTATTTTCTATGAATTCTGGCTATTTTTTTCAACTTTTTCTTTCAAAAGGTACTACATTACCATAACCTTAATGACCATGTATAATATGAACGATGTAGCCCACCCGTTTGGTCAGAATCGGGCCGAAATATGACGAAAATATCGCACTAACGTTAAAAAACTCATATTAAACCTTATTTTATGCTGATTCTAGCTAACTTTTTCAAATTTTTTCTTTCAAAAGGTACTACATCTCTATAATATTAATGTCCACGTGAATATGAACGTTGTAGCCCCGCCCGTTTGGTCAGAATCGGCCCAAATGTGACGAAATATCGCACTAAAAATCGAAAAACCGTAAAAGTACGACATTCATTAGAAATATTTCTTCTATTGTACCCAAAAACGTAGCAAGTCTAATTTCAGAGATTTCGTTGGCCCCCTCCAATTTTCATCAAGATCGCTATCCTTTTCCCCGGGTAGAGAACAAAAAACAAAAAAAAAAACTAAAAAAAACAAACCCCCGGCTATTTTTCTTGGGTAACGTAGTGAAAAACAAACAAAAAACAAAAAGTCAAAGTGAATCTTCATTGCTCGTTTACGCTCGCTACCTCATCCAACAAGGGTTTAAATGACTGAAAAATAAACGGGGCGTGTTAAAAAAAACAAAAAACAAAATCAACGAAAAAATAAACAAACAACAATCATAATCATCGACTACAAAATATAAATAAGGTTTTTTAAAAGTTGTTTTTTTAAAAAACCATGCTATTAAACATCAACATTAAGTTTAATTGGCAAAATCATGCAAGTAACATAAATTTTCTACAAAGACGTAATAATTCCCTTTTTTAAAAACAAAAAAAGATTATAAGCGAGTGAAGCTTTAGCCCCACCGACGTCGGTCTTGTGGGGTGTTTTTATATTCGATAAGGAAAAATGGAAAAAGGTTTACAAAATTATATAAAAATAAAAACAATACAACCTTAACTTTTTTTTAATCCATTGATTATGTATGATAAATACATTTTTATTTATTTTCAGAACATTTGCCCGGATATATATTTTTTTACGAGTTTTAAATACTAACCGGGGGTCTTTATTTTTAACACTTACTTGTGTAAATTTTTTCGGAGACTTTCCCGTCCCATCGTCAAAAACCCTGACACCTGGCAATTCCCTGTTTTCCGGGCTTCCACCCATGTTGTTGTCCCCTGTGACTACTTTTTCTCTGACTAGATTGCCCATTGGCGCCCAAATGTTTTAATAAGTGTTAAAAAAAATGACCCCCCCTCGGTTTTGTAGTTTAATACACTCTCAAATGATACAATACAAGTTATAAGATAAGATCAAGGCATCGGGGCCCAAAGCCCCGTTTAAAAACTCCTAAGAAAATTTAACTGAGGGAAACTTCTCCAAATCGAAGTTAAAAAAAACTTCTGACTTTGGTGGGATCGAACCCTGGCCTTTGCAGGGAAGCAGGTACGCAACCAAAAAAGACCAACGGGGGCCCCCCCAAATCAGGCCCACAGATGAATGCCAATGAAAGGGCCAATTACTGAAAAGCTTTGTAGCCGCCTGTAGTTTTGGGTTTTTATAAAGTTTTTAATTTCAACAAAAAGGAACTTCCTTTAAGAAAAAACCTGACAATATGTAAATCTGCACAAACCCACGTCCAGACCTAATTAACTTTTGGCCAGTACCCCGTGTGCGTTAGGCCCTTTGTGTGCGGTTAGTCCCCTGAAGAGAATCCTGGGAAAAAAAACTCTGCTTCTTTTTAATGGTGTAACCCCTATTTAGCATTGTATATTGATTTGATAATAAAAAAAAATAATCTTTTTAAAGCTTTACTAAGTAGATAACAAAATCGCGTTTTGCACTGGGATTAAGAAAAGTAAAGAAAAAGAAGAGAAAGAGTTTTTTTTCAAAAGTAACTTTCTTTGAAAATGGCTTTTAACGTTGCTTCACACGCAAAGATTAGAGTAAACATTATGTCTCCCCAACTTCCCAAACATCCGAAAAGGAAGTGGGAAAAATGTGCCCTTTGAAGAGTTGATCGCAAGGGCCCCTATTGTTACATTGAGTAACCAAAGCTACGCTTCTTGATTCGAAAAAAGGCTTCGAAAGAAAAACTTTCTTTTAAAATGTTTTTTACTTACCAGTGTCAAGCTCGTTTAATTTAAAGGTAAAAACAAACTATTAAAACGCGCTTATAAACTGTTTATCGTTTAAGTCAGGAATGTATTCCGAAATTTTTTAACTGTAAAAAAGCTAGACAACAGGGCACCTCTCATCCTCTCATGTAAACGACAGCATTTTTATTTGAGTTCTAAATCGCGGGTTCACTTTTTTTTAAACACTGCATCGAAAAATTTAAAGGGAAGATTTTTTATTGCACAATGTAAAACAAAAAAGCAGGGGGCAAACACCTTTAGCTTTTGCGTGCTGCGATGTGGGGTTGGGGGGGGGGAACCTGCGTATAAAACAAGTTCTCGGGAAAAAGAACGATTCCGGTAAAATGCATGCTTGGGGGAGCAACCCCACCTAGTAGGGGTCTGGTCACATACCCTACGTAATATCGTACTTTTTAGCGGGGGTTCGTAAAAAATTTAGTACATGAAAAATTTTTGGGCATTTTCTTGGGCAGTTCAAAAATCTTTCTACGGATTGGTGCCCCCGTCGCCCACTCTCCTAAAAACCCCCTATATTTCTGTCCTGCACACAGAAAACAAGCTAGGATATCAAGCCCTTGGGTGCAAGGCTCTCGAGGGGCTTCCTTGAGCCTTGGGCCCTTCTTGCCAGGGCCCCCTTAAGATCTCGGGGGGCCCCCAATCTCTCATACCCGGGTGCCTCTGCCCCCCTTGAAACTTTATTCGACGCCTCTGACTGCTCACACAAAAAGCCTTTAAAAAACGCGTTTGCTTACTCCATCCCTCTGCGATAGTGAACTCCATTGATGGTCTCCAAGAAAAAATTAAGAACGAAACTCGTACCAAATCTCACAGAGAATTTTACTTTGGTGTGGCTAGATGGGCTTGCGGAAAGGTTTGCTTCCAGTGCAGTAGGTCCAGGTTCGGTTTTCCCCCTTAAAGTACAGTTTTTTAAAACCGTCCTAGCAAAAAAGGCACGTGATAAATTCTGAGTTGGTACGAATCAGCCTTGTTGATTCTAGCGCTTTAGCGGGGGGAATCGTGCCAAAACTTGATTGATCGGTGTTTCCTTCATAAATATGCTAGGCTCCAGTTGTTCATTGTTCGCTCGTCGATGGTATCGGCGCCTGGAGAGTTGGCTTGGTGGCCAAAAAATTACTGACCCCCACTGAAAAAACATTATTGATTAGTGTTTAACTCTAAAAACGAATTTTTTTTTAATATAATTTTTTTATAATAAAATTATAAAGGTGGGAAAAGCCCCTTTACCCAACTAAATTTTTGGAAAAAAACCTGTGATTTAATTTTTAACAGTTTGTAATAGTTTTATTATTATTATTTAAAACAAAACCCCTTGGGGGAAAAAAAAACCCCTAAAGCTCGTTTTCGGGTTTTGGGGTGAGCGAAATGCGCGAATGACCCTTTAAATTTAACCGCCGTACGTTGTTTACGAAAGCCTAGCACTCCATTGGTCTAGAACATTTTGCCCTTTTTCGCTCGCTTTCATTAAAACAAAACTTCGTGCAGTAAATAAGAACACACCCAAATTTAAGTTATGTTTCATTTATAAAAATAAGCCTAAACAACATCGGTGGCTGGGTTTACAGTTGATATTATTTTTATTTCCATTCGGTTTTTTCTGTTCTAGGGCATAATTCAGTGAAGTCAACTCAAATCAAATTAAATTTTTGGTTTTAAAAAATTTAGACCAAACAGAAACCCAGACAAGAAAAAAAATTTTTGGAACAGCTTTGTTCGTGTTTTTTTTTTGACTATTAATATTATTTACTTTTTTTCAGTACACTGAAAAAAAAATCCTAATAAAACTGTCTCCAATCTGGACATTTAAAGTTTTCTAATAAATTTCGAGATCATGGGGGATGTAATAAGTCTTCTGAGAATATTGTAAGTAAAAAACTACCCTAACATTTTCATCACGGAAACAAACACATAATATAAATAGTCGCAGGCTAAATTTTATTTTATTTTAGTTGAAAAAACCTCCATCTCTTAAAAGTATTCCCTTAATCATTGTTATTCATTTACATGATCTGCAAGTAACAAATTCTTTTGGATCATTTTTTTTTGATATGATTTTTTAAATTACTTTTTAAAATGCCACGATGAGCACAAAAAAAGAATTTAAAATTGGGGTCTTTACCGCACACGTGATTCCTTTTTACTTAAGCTGTCTCCTTTTTTAATTTCTTTCACTTTCTTACAAACAAGTCGTGGGTTTGTCACCCCTCGTGCTTCATGTGTGACTGATATTTTTTTGACAAACTTCTTTTACAAACTAACCTTGGTGGTTTTCCTTGTGTCCCAGTCGTCCTTTTCACGTGTCGTGTTAAAATCTCTTGTCTTGAACTTGAGGACATCTGGGACATGTACTTCCTCTTGCATCCCGTCATCAGGAAATGGGGCGCCCGGCTTGGTCGGCATCTGATACTGACAACATCGAACTGGAACTGAAACCAAGATCTTATGTTAATAAACTACAACGGTTAAAAATGACTGAAAAAAAAAACAGCGTGTTTAAAACAAACAACAAAAAAAATCCAAAGAAAAAAAAAACAAAAAAAATCAAAAAAAAACGACTTTACAAATAAAATAAGGGGTAAATTTAAATTGTTTTTTAAAAACAGTATTATTTTAAAATCACCATTTATATAATTTTGGCAAAATCATGCAATCACATCAATTTCTACAAAGAAAACTTTAATAAATTCCCCTTTTCCAACACGAGGGGAACATTTTACCCTACATTGGTTCTTTATGAAAAAACACACGAGTATTCAAGGTATTTGTATCATCCTTACAAATTTTTTCGAATAACACCAAGCCTCAAAGGGACATTCCCCTTTAAATGTGAAAATAAACTCGGGTTTTCCCCGTAGTCTAGGGTGATTATAAAAATTTATTTCAACAAAAAGGGAAATTTTCTTTACTTAACCAATTTAAACCTGCAATTTCTAAAAGTCATAACGCATGATCCCAAAACGCATCAAGATGTAAAATTTTTTAATATTGATTATTGTGAAATACTTTTAGATATGCACAATTTGTTCTCCCATAAATGCTAGATCCTTTTTCGTACGGTGTTTTTTTTCGAAGTCGCAATAAAAATTTAAAAAATTACAAGTAGATACTTTTATTACTACTTCAAACCCATAAGCAATAAATTAAAAGTAAATATCAGCTTTTTCGACGGGTTGGGAGATATAAAAGCGAGTGAAACTTTAAGCCCCACCAGGTCGTCGTTGTAGCTTTTTATTTATCGTAAAAGGGTTAAAAGGAAGGAATTTCGAATTATATAAAAAAACAACAAAACAGCCTACACGGTGTTTTATCCATAGATTAGTATGATACAATACTTTATCGATAAAATCAAGGCATGTTTCCATTATAAACATCCAAAGAAAGATGCAACAAATTTTTTTGAAATTATACAGCAACAAGTCTAAAATGCAGCTCCCGCATGCAAACCGGTTTGAAGGCATTTCTCACGAATATATAAAAAAAAATTTGTAAAATTAAGGTTCTGTGAAAAATCATTTTAAAGGAAACATGTAGGTGTTATAAGCCGAAGAAATTAAAATATTCGTAAAATTGCGATTTTCTTGAGAAATAATTTTTCGATTACGCTAAAATTTCACACGATAGATCAATTCATAAATTAAGGTTCTGTGAAAACATCGTTACAATCGGATAAAGCATGTAGGTGTTATAAGTCCAAGAAATTTTTAAAAATCGAAAAAAATCGTAAAAATTGCGATTTTCTTGAGAAATAATTTTTCGATTGCTCTCAAAAACGTGGCAGTTCGTAGTTGTTAGAGATTTCAAAGGCCTCTATAAAATTTCATCGCAATCGGAGTATCGGTTTAGCCGGAATCGTGTTTAAAAAAAACATTCCGGATTTTTTCTCCAGTGTAGTGAAATGGAATCTTCGCTTTCGCTCGCTTCGCTCGCTACGCTCGCTACGCTCATCCAAAAAGCTAATCCAATGATATTTTGTTAAGCTGTGCAAGGTGTGGTGTGTGCAAATGATGTAACGTGTATGCTGGTGACTTGAGCTTCTCGTGAAAGAGGGAAAGAATTTCGGAAGACTAGTTTAGTCAGACAACGCCATTGAGTAGAAAAATTATACAATCAGCAATCTTAATATAAAATTTATAATACTCAGAGTATATTAGCTTAATAAGGAGGATGTATGCTCACCAGAAGGTATTTAATTCGTTTTTCTTTTCAAAACGAATTGTGTTAAGGTATTTTATTCGTTTTTTCTTTTTCAAAACGAATTGTGTTAAGTTTAAGTCGCCGAGCAATTGGCACGATGGAAGTGCATGGCGGTGTGAATGACATTTCACACCCATAAACAGAAAAAGTGTATAAGCCTAGACAACGGAATTGTGCGAAAATCAACATTAATATTTATACTTGTCCAGAATAATGCAAATTACACAAACACAGAGGTATATTTACATGAAGTAAGCGACTTAATGTCCACAACATAATATGTACCACAGTCAGTGTTGCAAATAGAACCATGAAATAATTGCAACAAACACAAATAAATAAAATAAGTTACGTTTTGAAAAGAATTATCAAATTGATATAGTGATAATTTATTCCTCCGCGTTTGTGCATGCGTTCATAATGACAACGTAAATTAGATTTGTGTGTTGCACGATAGGAACACTTTGTACACGGGAACTGAGACTCTTTCCCGCACTCCTGTTTGGAGTGGCGAAACAAAGAGATCATAAGTCTGAATTTTTTGCCACAAGCTTTACACTGGGGTCGTTTTTTGTCAACGCATTCGTACTTAATGTGACGGGATAGAGCTTGTTTCACGGAGAATGTCTTGTTACACTTCAGACACTTGTGCGGCTCCTTGCGTCCACAGTCGTGCTTCTGGTGGAACGTGAGATCCTTTTTCATCTTGTATGAACGAGGACAGTCTTGACACTGATGTTTCTCAGAGCCTGGTTGACTATCAGGACGGGGCGCCATTCCTGCTCAGCATCTGCAAAAAAAATAAGTTTAATTGAGAGTAAATGAAAAGAAGCCGTTTTGAGCTACATTTGCTGCATTATAAAGATTATGAAATAAAATACTATAACCCTAACATAAAAATCGCCACATAACCAGTATCAAGCATGATCCCCACACCACACCACACCATATAATATATATTATCTACTTTGACAATATCAATACATTTTTATTATAACTAATCAAAACAAAAACAAATAAAACACAATAAAATAGGATTCAATAGAGCAAAATCAATTTTAATAGCACTCGTGGAGAATTGTATAACAGAACAACAAACAAGTTGGGATATTTTTTAGAACGTCAGTGATTTACTATTATGGCATGCTGCTATCGCGTTGTCGAGTGTTTTGTAAAATCTCTTATCTTATATAACAGCCATTTACCATCCACATTCTTTCATCCTCGCATCCCTTCCTTGTTAATACCCTTTCATAAATGCTCGTCGTCAGACGTAAAGAACACATTTTACCAACAAGCAACTAAAACTACAAAACTAGCCATTTGACTGATGTGACCTCGCTATTCAGTTGGGTTCAAAATTGGCCAAGTCCTAATATTTAGGCAGGTCTGGGAAACAACTTGTATTTTTTTCGCTGATGGACATGGCCGATTTTGAATCTCGGCAACTTGTCATAAGATAAGATGAGAAGTTAGAATCACCAATTAGATAACAAACATACACATATTTTATAAATTATACCGAAATGGACGTATTTACATAGATGCAGCACACAAGCATGTCATAAGCAGGGTTATGGAGACAGTTCTCTATACAAAATACTGTTTTACTGCACCAATGTTATTAATAGAGGTATACAAGATTTGCACGATTTTTTCCGTTAAACGGTACAAAATTTGAAATTGTACCGGCAGAAGAAAAAAAATGTGCAACGCAACAAACCATATAAATCCAAAAATCCTTTTATTAAGGTTGTAGATAAAGGAGTGTAGAAATAATATACAAAAAAAAACCTGCTAAAAATTCAATTTTGAACTTGAGCAACTGATTCCAGTAATTTGAATACAATTGTTGATTCTGAGGTTATGTCCCGTCAAAAAAATTTCAAAAAAATAATCCGCTCTTTTATTAAGCCCCTCTTACATTCTACTTTCTTTTCAGACGTCTTTACTGCATTC
The DNA here is from genome assembly GCA_024449915.1 of Sweltsa coloradensis. Lineage (NCBI taxonomy): Eukaryota > Metazoa > Arthropoda > Insecta > Plecoptera > Chloroperlidae > Sweltsa > Sweltsa coloradensis. Next base: position 13,945 of record JAMZAV010008863.1, on the reverse strand, counting down.
TTAAGAAATCATATTTGGGTCTAGGGATTCCCCTTACTTTGGAAAAATGAATCGTGTAAATTAAAATCACTAAAAAACGCTCCTTCAAAATGAACAAAAATCGCGATAGGTTGAATGCGTCATAAACGTCTTAGTAACACCGAACATTAACATGAACACAAAACATGTAATTAAGATCCGTAGCTTCGTAGATAAACAGACTAATACCAAACAGTCCTTGAAGTTTCATGAATCACGTCATACCAAACATTTCTTGACCGAAATAATACGGGTGTTACACAGGAGTTCCCAACAACATACACATCTACGAGTTATAAATACGAACCTTCACAAATTCTACACGTCGCCCCTTCGACGTTTATACCCTACTCAATTAGCGGATTATAAACATTTAAAATTACTTTGCCCCGCAACTGAATTCTCACAAAGCTTGTCAAAACTTACTAATGGGATAAAATATAATATTTTTGTATGTTAAAGCTCATTTAAATTCGATTTTGACAAGCTTTGCATTATATGGTGTGGTGTGTTGTTTCAGGTGGATACTGGTAAATTGTACGGAGAATTCTTCCTGACAATCGCCACGTGCAACCGAGTAGCCATAGAAAGGGGTTACCTTGGAGAGTAGGACTCACGTCTTCGAAGACGAGTAGCTGCACTTCAGATAAGAAGGTAAAGATTATGTTGCAATTCGATTTGACCAAAAAGCTAGTTTCATAGACATAACCATAGCCTTCTAGTTAAAGAGGCAACATAGGTGAAATATCTAGGAGGCAGTCACAGTTTCATACGCCTGCTTAATGAATGCAATATGTCGAGTTTTCTACAAATCTAAATTTCCTCATAGTTTATGCAAGGTGGGAAGGCATACATCCAATGGTCTAATAACTTGGTATTCCTTGATGAAACTTACAAAGTCTAGACGTATGTGACTGGTAAATTTACAATTTTATGTCTATTTGGACGGATTTAAAGGATATCGTTTAGTTCTCTATCGCAAAGTCGTTTCTAGAGTTCACGAGGCAGAGAGCAAAGAAGAGGAATCTCGACTGGGATCAAGTTCTCATAGACTTTCACAGGGGCAGGCAGAAGCCGTTAACTAGCCTTATTGGCATGGATAGAAGCCGACCGTATTGCATTATCTGAACATAAAATTTTGATTACCATAGAATATCTGTAAGAGATTGTATATAGCCTTAAATAAGCGAGATAAAACATCTACCTAACCATAGAGACATAAAATAAAAAGTAAATGTCCTCAAAATGAGCTACGTCAAAAAAGAAGCCCAGCTTAGTGAGACTTGGGGGTCTCTTTACTAAGTGACAATAGTCGAACGAAACGACACCTTTAGGGAGAAGATATTGCCACATCGAAATTTCATCATACCAAATTAAAAAAAAAAAAAAAGAAGTAGTAGTAAGAAAAGTAAAAGTAAAGAAGTAATAAAATGTTAATGTGTAACTGTTGCCAAATAAGCTTGTATAGCTGCAGTCAGATGCGTGCAGCGTTGAGCCAAGCGTATAATCTTTTTATTGGCAATAATTAAATATTTTACACTTTTAAAGCCGTCTGCGAATGTTTCTCTGACTCAATAAAGAACTACATACAGCAAATGTAAGATATTATTATTCTGTCTGAACATTCGAGGTGGCAGCTCACTTGCACTTCTCAGGCTGCGTTCCAATGCTTCTTTGCCCTGCTAGCCACTACCGTCTGCGTATTCCCGGACCCTATACGATTTTGTGTCTCTCCTATGAGACTAGCAGGGTGCAAATGGCAGACTCGTTTTTAAATGCCTTCCGACCCTCCCTCCACAGAGAGAGACGCGACTGCGGTCAAACTTACCTCTAGCCTAGCCACGTGCACTAATGTACCTTTTTTCACGCGGTCGCTTGATGTTTACATACCAAAGCTATAAAAGTGCAATATTTGTGCAAGGCCAAGGAATGACCTAGGATCCCTCTCTAGGTTTTTTAACTATGCATTGTGTGTGGATAATTGACAAAGGAATAAACTACACTTGACATTTTAAAACTTGGATGGGAGACGTGACGTTATCACAACAGTTCCCTATTTGGCATTTATTTCTTGTACCTTAGATATCAAGAAACAACATATTATTATAATTCTTTTCGGTTGAATATTTTTAGGCAATTCGTGTATTGTATTATCGTTACATTATTAATCGATACACAATTTAAAGAAATAATATGACTTTACTACCGATCCAATTAATTTTCTCGGAGTAGACCCCTTATAATACAATCTTCTAGCCTTAGTTTCTCACGCCGTCGTTATGCTTTTTGCGTATAGTTCATTTGAACCATCCCAAATCAAAGTTAACGTAACCTATTTTATTGCAATGTGGGAATCATAGAACAAAAATTATTTTATTTGTTACAGTTCATTATTAATAAAAACTTATAAAAAGTTGAATTAAGCGGTTGAATAGTAGCACGATAGTTCACTCACCTGCTTTTCAGGGCAATGCTATGACTTGTAATATATTTTTTTAAATGTTATAAAAAATATAAGAGTGTAAATACCACTTCTATCTAGAGGAAGTTGCAGGCTTTGAATTGGGGCTCTGGTTGTAGCTGGGGTCATGGTTATAGTTATGAGGATAGGTCAAGGTTTCGTCTGTCGGTATCATCATGATTGTGCAATAGTGCAGTGATACCTGATACCTGATAATTCAGTTCCAATCAATGATTCATTAAGGAAATATATTAGTATAAGTAACAAAAGAATAATGTGTACCTGTAAAACAACGTTTTTATTTTCATGTGTAATTAAACAGTTTTTGTTATGATAATTAATTGTGTACAAAGCCATACGTACTGCGGTTTTCCAACGATTGTCTGATTCGACCCATTTATCTTTGGGTTCTAATTAGGCAGGTCATAAATACAATATTAGCAATGAATGTTAAAATAATATAAAAACAAAGTCGTCAAAAACTACAGCCACACAAGAGATTACAAAATGGTGGAAAATAGTCGTTTCTTTCCGAGTGCAAAATTACGATAAAAAATTATATCATTATTGCCGATGTTAAAATTTGTATTTCTTTGTATTTTGTTTGTATTTTTATGATTTGTGTGAAACGAAGCAATAAGCACATACATGCTAATAATAATATGCATGTGTAGGTTGTCTGGTCTATAATATACCTGTTAGTTATAGCTTTTGACCTCGAAGCAGACATCTAAATGATTTCATGTCTGCTTATTTATATTGTTGTATTTAGTTTTGAATTATTTTATTATTATTATTATTATTATTATTATTATTATTATTATTATTACTATAAACTATACTATACACTACTATACTATTATACTATAAAAATTTAATCAACGAAAATAAACATAATATCAAAGACACGTGGCAGTCCATTAATGAAATAATAGGTAAGCGGAAAAAGAGTCTGTGGATGTAGTTATTAGCCGATTCCTGGGGAAGACAGAGAGTGAAACTGTTATCGCAAATAAATTTGCAAAATCGTTTATTGATGAGGTTGATAAGAATATACACAACTGTGAAGTGCAGTGTGTGCGTAACGAGTTTGGAAACGATGATAGGTACAATCACCAACCCCAAACTATGTACATACCTCCAATCGATGAAGTAGCGGTTAAAGAAATTATCAACAACATGAGTACAAATAAGCAAGCAGGCATTGACGGTATACGAGTTAAAGACCTGAAAATATTTCTAATGAGATAAGCCCGGTAATTGCGCGTTTAATTAACTTGTCTCTAACCGAGGGGGTGGTGCCGGAAAAACTGAAGACCTCCATTGTTAGACCCATTTATAAAAAGGGAAATCACCTTGAATACTCTAACTATAGACCAATTGCCATTTTGCCAAGTATTGAAAAGATAATGGAAAGATATGTTGCCAATTGTTTAGTAAAATATTTAGAAAAGTTTAATATTATCAATAAAAATCAATACGGATTTCAAAAGGGGAAAAGTACTTCAGATTTGCTTGTAAAATTTGCTGATTTAGTCAACTCTAAGCTTAACAAAAACTATCACATTTTATGTATGTTTATTGACTTCACTAAAGCTTTCGATACGCTGAATCACAAAAAAATGTTGGTTGCTTTAGAACGAATTGGCGTTAGAGGCCCTCTTTTGGCATGGTTTAAAAATTATTTTTCAAATAGAAAAATTATTGTGCGAGTAGGAGAGTGTGAGAGTGAAGCCAGAGTATGCTCAACAGGTGTACCGCAGGGATCTATTTTAGGGCCGGTTCTGTATTTAATATATGTTAACTGTATGGTACATTACATAAGTAAATGTTTTTCTTTTTTCTTTGCTGATGACTCAGCATTAGTAGCAATTCACAAAAACATAAAAGTTGCTGAAATATTTTTACAGGAAGATTTTATTAAAATGTTAAGATGGACACACGATGAAGGCCTTATCATTAACTCAGCTAAAACAAAGATTGTGCATATTTCTTCACCTCACAATGCCGACCATAATGCTAATATAAATATTATAACTCATTCCTTTGATTGTTTGCATGATTCTGTTCATCATATGGATGGTATTATCATAAACTGTAATTGTGTTAATAAAATAGAATCTGTTTACAGTCATGAATATTTGGGGGTGGTGATAGACCAAAATTTTAGTTGGGATGTTCATATAGAAGTAGTGAGTAGGCGGCTTAGATCATGTGTTCATCAGATTTATAAACTAAAGTATGTACTTCCTTATACTCTACTCCGAACCGTATACATAGCACTTGCTGAGTCAGTCATATCATATGCCCTGCTTGCATGGGGCAATGCATCATTTTCAAATTTAAAATATATTATTTCACTGCAAAATAGAATGGTTTGTTTAATATCCCCTTATAAGAAAAATGGTTCATGTATCACAACTTATGATTTATATAGATATTGTAATGTTTTACCTGTAAATGTACTGTTCACTTACAAATTATTAGTTAAATTTTATTATGATAATTCGTTTAAAACTATTGTTAGTCATAATGCAAATACTCGCGCCAGGGAGGCAGAGTATTTGAAAATACCAACTTACAACAATAAGTATGGGAAAAGAGCTTTGCAATACAGTGTACCTTTTACTTTTAATAAAATTCCCAAATATTTACGAAGTATAGATCAAATAAGTAGGGTAAAGAATGAGTTAAAAGTGTTTTTGTTATATGAAACAGACATTGCATGTAAGTGGGATGCGTAGTATTTTTAAGTTTCATTTGCAGTGTATTATTATTTGTTCAAGTTTTCTGTATGTTTTTTGGTTCGAGGTATTTTGTTGTTTTTTTCCCTTGTACTTATATCAATATTATAAAGTCTGGAGTCTGGGTTATTTTTATTAATTGTCAATGTTTTTTATCCCCACAGCTAAGCCGCTTGTGTGGCTTGTGGGACTCGTTTCCATACTGAACTAATCATGTATTTAAATATGTACTTCCAATAAAAAAATAAAAAAAAAAAAAAATTATTATTATTATTATTATTACTATTGTTGTTATTATTATTATTATTATTATTATTATTATTATTATTATTATTATTATTATTATTATTATTATTATTATTATTATTATTATTATTATTATTATTATTATTATTATTATATTATTATTATTGTTAATTTATTTTAATTTAATTTTAATTTTTTTTAAATTTATTTATTTATATTTAGGCATGATTATGTTAATTTAAGGAACAAAGTAAGTAGACTCATTTTAAATGCAAAGCGAAAATACTACAGGAGGAAATTGCTTGATGTTTCGATCGAAAACTTTTCCACCCATCTATCACATTTTTATCACTTGACAATTTCGTACGGATTGTACAATCGAACACTTCCGAGCTTCTCTGAACACATTTCGAAATAACATAAATGGTGTTTCTAGACGTTTGAGAATGACTTCCACGTTAGGCATTGCGATTGTGACTGAATGGTCATCCACTTCTGACCATAAGTATTCTTGTGCTGTAACATGCTGCAGTAGGGCGGGGGTGGGGGAGGAGTGTAAAAACAAGTGTCTTCCGATTCCGACCATCCTTCGGAAACAGATACACGAGTGGTGTGAGGGCGACCCCACCATGTGCCACCGTGTGGGTGCCCCATTAGCGACGGGGAGAATACATTCACAGGACCTGTCAGGAGGCTAGACACAAAAATCGTATAGGTCCGGGAATACGCCTACCGTCTAGCCACTAGCCTGCTAACTGCTACCTACTTACACCTTTGGGCATACACTTTTGAAGTCTACCTACTGTGGCTACTCACAGCTTCCTAAACAGATAGAAAAGTCATCAACAACCCTAACAATAAACATAAACAATAAACAAACCCTAACCTCACTTTTCACATGAAACCATTGAAAAGAATGCTTGACTGGATGTAAGTATTTGTATTTGCTGTTATAATCAATTTTACTATCGTAATATCATCAATTCATAACACTTTAACTCCATAAGTAGCTTCTAGTTGTAGGTTTGTGGCTGCGAAATTACTGGTCGCCATTTTGCTAGCAGGCTAGTAGGCTTCGTAGTGTATACTTTCGTCTGCTGTCTGCTGTTTGCTAGCCTGCTAGCCAAATCGGAGCTTTGGTCGCCTGCTATAGACTTCACTTCCGGTAAATGAGTCCACTACGCTAGTACACTAGCGTGAAAATGAAGCATTGGAACGCAGCCTCACTAAAGTTGTCGTCTCGGTCGACTATTGTCGCTTGTCGCTGTCGATCGTCTGTTGTCACAGTAAGTAAAAAGACTACCAGGCCAGCACGGCAACCACGATTTGAGTTCAAGTAAATTGAAGAGTTGACCAAGGAACAATGAATCTAAAAATGTCTCTATTTGTTATTAGAAATAATCAACTGAATTTAAAAACGACTACAAAATTAATTATAATATGGACATCGATAAAAAACAGCCATCTTAACATTTAATTTATCTGACTAAAAAGTAAAGTAGCTTTATGAAGAAGATGTATTTTTACTCAGTAGGATTTTAATTTAATATCCCTTGACAAAATGCAATGAAAAGTGGATGAGATTGGGAATGACGATTACTGCAATGTTCCAAAAAGTTTGGATGAACCGTCACAACAGGAACAATGCGATAAACTTCATAATGATACTACTTTAGGCTAGGATTATGTAAATGATATTAACACAGCAATTTCTCTATGTAGATAGTGACTTGTAATATCCACAACATCTGTAGTAAAACCAGTGTTGCAATATAAACCTTGAAAGTTTGATACACCACAAAACATACTAGTAAAATGAACACAGGCTAAAAGTATAACTTCAATTTACATAGTTACAATTACATTTCTCTGCGTTTGTACATGCGTTCATAAAGGCATCGTAATCTAGATTTTTTGTGGCACGGTAGGATCACTTAGGGCAGCTGAACTGCGGTTCTTACCCGCACTCGTGCTTGGAGTGGCGATACAAGTTAGACCTGTGACTAAACGTTTTGCCACAAACTTTACACTGGAGTCGTAGTTTGTCAACGCATTCGTGTTTAACATGAACGTTAAGAGAATTCTTCAGCACAAATGTCTTGCTACACTTCAGACACTTGTGCGGCTCCTTGCGTCCACAGTCGTGCGTAACGTGGCTGGTTAGATGTTGTTTCATCGAGAATGTCTTGCTACAATACAGACACTTGTGAGGCTCCTTGCGTCCACAGTCGTGCTTCTGGTGGAATGTGAGATCCCTTTTCTTCTTGTATGAACGAGGACAGTCTTGACACTGATGTCGTTCAGAGCCTGGTTTACTATCAGGGACAGGGCGCCATTCCTGCTCGGCATCTGTAAAATTTTAATTTTAATTGAGAATAAATGAAAAGAAGCGGCTTATAGAGCTACATTTGTTCTACAATAAGAATTACGAAATGAAAACTATACTTAAACATGAAATCTCCACAAAACCAGTATCAAGCAAGTTCCCCACACCACACCACACCACAACCATATAGTAAATATTATCTACTTTGACAATATCATTATATTTTAATTGTAATAATCTAAACAAAAACAAACAGAAGCAAAATAAAATAAAATTTACTAGAGCAAAATCAAGGTAAATAACGCTCGTGCAGTATTTGTAGTAACAGAACAACAAACAAGTAGGGAGTTTTCAGAACGTCAGTGATTTCCTATTATGGCATGCTGCTATCGCAGTGTCGAGTGTTTTGTAAAATCTCAATCTTATATTACAACCATTTAGCATTTACATTCTTTAATCCTCGCATCCCTTCCTTTTTAACACCTTTTCATAAAGTTCTCGTCGGCAGACGTGAAGAAAACATTTTACCAATAAGCATACGGAGCTGCGGGATCGAAAAGACATCGCCGCCCTACACCGCCACATTGTAAAATGATAAGTTGCTATAGATGGTCACACAGGATAAGAAAATATGAACTTTAATAAAAATGGGTTGGCTAGAAAAAAAAAAAAATATAAAAAAGGCAATCGATTATAGCAATTAATAATCAGCCATTAAAATATGAAATTTTGTCAGTTTTAAAGTAAAGTGGCTTAGAAGATATATTTTCAACAGGTAGGTATTTATTCTCTTTTTCTTATACTACAAGAAATGTGTTCAGAGTGAGACAAATATTTTGTTGAATTGATTGCCGCCAGGCAACTTAGCACGAAGAGAAGAGCGTAGGGTTATTAATGACGATTAAAACAATGTAAAAAATTGGGCTGAGCCAACACAACGGGAACTATCTACATATTTACACTATTTTAGGAAAGTAAAATTTAAAGAAACATTAACTCAACGATTTATTTACATGTAAGTCGGCGGCATGTTATGTCTACAACATCTGTAGTACATCCAGTGTTGCAATACAAGTATGAAATATTGCAGTTTTAAACACCACACAACATTAGAAAATAATAAATACAATCTAAAACTATAAATCAAATTGACATAGGGCCTAGTGATAATTATAATTCTCCGCATTTGTGCATGCGTTCACACCTGACCAGCACGGCAACCTCGAACAATTTTAATTCAAAAGATTGACGTTGGACAATTAACACTGTAACGGTTCGACCTTACAGCCTTCGCCCTACCAAAATTTCGAGTTTTTATTGTATAAATTTTACAAGATAAATTGCATAAATTTAGACAATCTGGCAATTATTTAAAATCAATTTAAATTCTGTCAATTAAATAGCCTACGGGTAATGCATATCATAAGGATGAATTATTGTTCAAAATAGTCATCAAGGGCCTATGTACGGTGACCAAGGGGGGGGGGGGAGGAAATAACTCTATGTTATTTTTGTCCCTGCCTGGTCCGGAAAGCGAACAGCTTCGGCGACACTTTCGCCGAGGTTTCTTGGGGGCTGAAGGGTTTTGCACGGATGACTAATGTACTTGGTCTTGCAACCCTGTGGACGCCGGCTAGTTCCTAGAATTCCAGGCAGCCATAGTGGATCACCACGGCTGGGCTAGGAGAAGCTCGTTTCGATTGGGCAGAACTACCCGTTAGGTCCAATCAGTGGAGGCTTTGAGCGGCGTGTAGGCTTTTAGTAACGGGACCGAGAGGTCACAGCTCCGAGGAAAGTAAGCGTCCCCAAGCCGAGTGCTGGAAGACGACCACTAGTGCCGAACCTACCAACGAGACTACAAGTGTGTAAAAGTCAGTTGGCGGTCAATGGCGGTATTAGTTCGTGATCCCGACCGAGGGAAGGCCGTGCCGAGGGCCTATTAGAAAGTGTGATTTACTTCTACCATTTCTACGCATATTCCGGGGACTTAGTCTCCCCCACGCCGTGTGGTGAGACCACGCTGGAAATGCGATACGACGACCTAGCCAGAACATGGTTATCCTTGCCTTATCACTGAACCACACCTAAGCCTAATTCATTTCCAATTTCAAACTATCATTTGACCAACGAACGCAATTTCCGACCTGTCCTTGACCCGACACTATGGGTCATTCCTATTTACGCGACGACCAGAGGAAGCAAGAAACCGCCACTGAGGTTCAGCAATGCGCCCCTAATGAGCTAACTGAAAGGTTTTTGTTTGTTTATTTGGATTAAGGACGCGTCAACCGTTAGGTCATAATGCACCACTCTCTAGCCTAAGGGTGGGTGGAGGGAGGGGCCCATGCTGGTCAGAACCAGCCACGGGTAAGGGGAGAAGTGGGGTTTCTCACGACGCAGTCGTCATCGTCTTTGTCATCGTTTGTTGTGTCATTGTCATCGTCGCCGGGGGATCGTCAAGGGAAGGGGACAAGGTCCCCGACGACGATTGCCAGAGCTCACCTTTTAGTTTCGGGGAGTAAGATACTCCGCTCTTTCTAGCTGATGTTTGCGAGGTGGACTTTTTCTCTTGAATCGCCTTTTACGATTAGCACCCGCACCTTTTCACGATATGACCTCGCCGCCCCGCACCTTCAGCCGAGGCTATATGAGGCGGGCGCTGCGTGCTTGCCAACCACTGTGACTCCAACCTCCGTAGAGTCACAATCAACCTTGAAAATGTCTGACGTAGTACAGACGAAACGTCGGTGGACGCCCAGGTTCTGCCCTGGTTCATCTTATTTTCGACGCGGTTTTACCCAAGATCCTAGTTTTTATCATATATATATGGCTGCCAGTGCTCCACAAACACAAACCGTATGTGAAAAACTCCTCTCGGGGCTATTCAAGGGAGACGGGGGCACTTACCAAGAGCAATGAGGAAGGCATCAACGTACCCGACAAGATTGGGTGTGAAAGCGACATGCCCTGTGAGACTCGGGGTCCTTTGACAAGAAGTATGGCAAGGGCACAAGTGCTTCAGGCTTCGAGTCTCGCGCCACAAGGAATGACGACACGTGGTTGCGCGCGCAACCACAGCATCAACGCGTCAACTAACAATAGGACTGCCAGTCGAAGGAAGAGATCCGTGCAGACTCGTCGCGGTGATCCTGGATGATGGGGGATGTTATTCCCTCGAAACGTCGGGTGAGGTGGGGTAAGTCTAAACCACCTACTCAATTTTTACCGTGTGACACAACCCAGAAAAACCTGAATTCTTACATAAAATATAAACCACCTACTCAATTTTTATCGTGTGACACAACCCAGAAAAACGTGAATTTATATATATTACACAACATGAACACACGGGATGATGCCAAAAGACTTCCAGCCACATGGAAACATGTTTTGCAAGGCTGTAATGTTCAACCCAAAGCTCTCCCTATGAAAATGTCTGCAGTCCGTCCTCCTCCAAGAGCTGACAAGAGCAGGCAGACTCAACAAGAAACCCTTGAGCCATCTACTCGTACGCTGAGGTTATCTAAACAGTAATAGGATACAATATTATATACCAGAACTGACCAATCTAGCCTCGATGAAGAAAATGCACGTCTTTTCTCGGCTTTTGAGTTAAACAACTAACTACCCCCCGACTTTTTTAAAGTCTTCGCTTGAAAAGTCAAATAGTATTAAACAAACTGAGAACGTGGCAGCAACGATAACCATTGACTTTATACCTGGGATATCAGAACAGTTTCGACGCCTCACAAGGATGTTTAATATTCGCACTAACTTTGAATCACGTGACACACTACGAAGTCAGCTATCTAGAGTCAAACCGGTAGATAACATTCAGGCGTCCATGTGAGGCGGTGTATGTGATCCCGTGTGAGTGTGAGGCGGTGTATGTGGGAGAGACCATGAGACCAACGGGGGTGCGGATAAACGAACATAGAAACATAGTGCCAGGTAAAACTAGGGGAGCAAGCAAACTTCGGGACCATTTATTTGAGTGTAAAACAGGCGTTAGTTGGTAGACATTAAATAGTGTTAAAAGAGGAAAATACGACGAAAAGGAAGCTAAAGGAGGCTGCAGTTATGACCTACTTCCCAAGCTTAATAAGCCAACCAAGTTTGGACTTTCCCGCCATGTGGGGACCGGTGGTTCGCGGGAAAGTAGAAAGGGCGTGGAGGAGCGCCACCTTTGCGCTTCGAGAAACAAGAACAGCAAGGGAGACTTCAGTTACCTCGCGTCTGAGAAAGGCCACGGATGTGGCAGAAATATAACGCAACGGGTGAGTTTGTGTTGGATAATTTTTAACCGTGTATTGTTCAGTTGAGTGGTTTTGTTTTAGTAATAGGATAATGTTGATGGCTTCACATGGTTGTATAATTTGTCATGAGTAGGCCCTACCTATGTTTTCTAAGCTATTTAGTTTTTGCCTATGTATTTAGTTGCAGTGTTTGTTATGAAGTAAGGTTTTGTTTGTTTTTTATATTGTTTTATGTTTAATTTCCTTGAAGATGGGCAGGGAGAACTACCCGAAACGTTGGAATAAATAAAAATAAAACCACACGGACTACCCGAAAATACAATGTGTGCATACAAATATATATATATATGTGTTTTACCTTGGCTTTATAATAGGCGACTATGACGCTGTTATGTTAGTACTTTAGATAGAAATTAACGGTGTAGTCTCTTTTTTAATTTCTATCTAAAGTACTAATATATATAAATATATATATATGCAGACATTGTATTTTCGGGTAGTCCGTGTGGTTTTATTATTAGTTCCAACGTTTCGGGCAGTTCTCCCTGCCCATCTTCAAGGAAATTTAAAACATAAAACAATATCAAAACAAACAAAACCTTACTTCTTAACAAACACTGCAACTAGATACAAAGAAAACTTAATAGCTTAGAAAACATAGGTACTAATGATGGGTGAAGCGAAGATGACAGCTCGGCATGAGTATTATGTAATTGAACGCTCACCTGGTCAAGATTGCGTCTCGTTGAGTGTATTGTATTACGTAGTAGTGATCTGCTCGTGTTCTTGAGTATTCTGCTAATAGCACTCTTGGTGTAGAACTTGACCTCATAGCAACTGGTACTATGTCTGTGTCACGACACCGGCAGAGAAAAGCAAGATCACAAAGCAGCTTCGCTCTCTTGGTTCTGAGTTTTTCAAAAGATTTAGCCAAATGATGATAGTACTCCCCGTGCGAGTTAATTATGTTATATCGCAGACTTTCACGGATTGAATATGCAGACATTGTATTTTCGGGTAGTCCGTGTGGTTTTATTATTAGTTCCAACGTTGCAGGGAGAACTGCCCAAAACGTTGGAACTAATAATAAAACCACACGGACTACCCGAAAATACAATGTCTGCATATTCAATCCGTGAAAGTCTGCGATATAACACACACACACACATATATATATATATATATATATATATATATATATATATATATATATATTAGAATCACAATTGTAAACTTGTCGGGTTATTTCGCCACGTCGATTTGACTTACCCATGTCAACGTTTCTGGACCGCTCTGGGTCCTGTCATCAGGACGACAGGACCCAGAGCGGTCCAGAAACGTTGACATGGGTAAGTCAAATCGACGTGGCGAAATAACCCGACAAGTTTACAATTGTGATTCTAATACTTCGGGCCACGAAAGCCTTAAAAACTTAATATATATATATATATATATATATATATATGACATAATGAAATTCTTTCGAGTTTCCGAGTTAAAAAAGTTTTATTATTTAATAATAATAAGTTTTATTATAAAACTTATTTAACTCGGAAACTCGAAAGAATTTCATTATGTCACATTATATCCGAGAAAATCTACGTAAAAACATATCTATACTAATAGTCTTGAATAACACGATCTCGGCGCGGAAAACATTTTTTTTTTTTTTGGGTTCACGGTTGACTGCGCCCAAAGTGGGCATCGCACCCGAACGGCGACGGTACCGGGCGCGTTTCGGAATCTTTCCGGTACGCACCGCCAAGGTTTTGGACCGCTCGCATACTTTGGCCTTGGCGACGATGAAAATTTTGGCTCGCGTGCCGTTTTGGGGGGGAAACAAATTATTTACCGACAGAAAAAATGAAAAAAAAATCATAATTTTTAATTTTGT
>JAMZAV010008862.1:0-27635 GCA_024449915.1 Sweltsa coloradensis | reverse complement strand
TTAATTTCTTAGATATTTATGTAATACTTTAAAATGTCATCATGTGCATATTACAAGTTTCTATCTACGCTACAAAACATTGAAATATAATATAATGTAAAATAGACACTGGTTTTGTAAATGCCATACTTTCAACGCCTTATAACAGAGAAAGATAAACAAACATTAAATTACATCTGAAGGTACTCGAACAAAGAGAACACTCAAATTTGTTACCTACATTATATTTTCCTTGGATCCAAAACCAAAATGCGAAATAAAAAGTTCCTTATCATATCTAGGTGCCCGTTAGGGCGCCGCAGCCAAGCCGCGGTGCGCTACACACTCAGGCATCTTATACAGCAAGCAGAGCTGGGGTGATTTCGAGGTGTCACCCAGCCATCATGAAACGTGATGTGAACTTGAAAACTATCAAAATCGAGGGGATTTAGGTACCCGACAACACATGGCAAATTTGGTTGGGGTACGAGCATTCCTTCTTGGTGAAAATATGACTTGAAACATGCTCAAAATCACTTTGAGGACGTTAGTTACTACTGGCTACTACTGGCTACTGCTATCTAATTCGTCAGTTTATATTGCCCAGCGATTCTGACCAAACGGGTGGGGCTACAACGTTCATATTTTACATGGACATTAAGGTAATATTGATGTAATTCCCTTTGAAAGAATTTTTTTTTAAATTGCTGGAAGGCTTCCAAATAAAGGTTTTAAAATAAGCCTTATCCAGGCATACAATCAACAAGTAACTATAGTTACGTGACAATAATCGCCTTCATTGTTTACAAAAAGCAAGTCTTTGTACCACTTTATTTTTTCATTCTATTGTTAATTGGTAATTCCATAGCAATTAAATCGACTTTGATAAATTTATTATATTTTAACAAATAATTTTGCAATGGAACTTGAAAAAGTAATGAGATCCCACACATAACAAAAACTTGTAAAAATACAGCCAAACCTTACACACTCAAAAGAAATGAATCTAAAAAAAAGGGCCAAGCTCATCTACCCTTCCACATTTGCGCATTCTTAATTCATAAACGTACAATGTCCCGTAACAACACCCTTGAAAAGATTGGCAAAATAGAATTTGCATGACCATTACATTAAAAATTAATTAGGAAAAAAAGAATTTGGATGAACTATTACGTTTAAATTAATAGTTGCAAATTCTATTTTGCCAAGCTTTTCAAGGGTGTTGTTACGGGACATTGTACGTTTATGAATTAAGAATGCGCAAATGTGGAAGGGTAGATGAGCTTGGCCCTTTTTTTAGATCTCATTTCTTTTGAGTGTGTAAGGTTTGGCTGTATTTTTACAAGTTTTTGTTATGTGTGGGATCTATATTCTTAAACATAATCAGTAAAAACGAATATTTTTAATTTTTAATACAATTTACAAATTGTTATTTCTCGATTGTATTAAAATGAACAATTACACTTACGGGAGTTCTTCCCGATTAATTAAATTGAGAAAAAAACGAATAATGTTGCGTTTCTTTTGTTTTCTGTGGTACCATTAATTTTTCTAACTTCAAAGTCAAGTTACAATATCTTTGTTCGATCTAGTTCACGCAAAGTTCGATCGCGCGCGTGATACCAACTCGAAACCGTTGCACGTCACGATTAGCTCTCATTACTGGCGTTATCAGTGATGCCAACATGAACAGTGAAGGTTTAACCCACTGCCAGAACCACCAACACGACAGAAATATAAATCCCATAGTGAAGGTTGTTGTCGGGAACTATAAGCAAAGAGATCGAGTGTCGATATTAAGTTAGTAAAATTATGTCACTTCTGGGGTCAATCATAAAGCGTCAAGTCCCGGAATTTTAGTCACTACTTCAATAAAGTAGTTTTAACTTCATTAACAATGGTCGATTTACGATAAATGTGCTACCTGTGTTCAGTTAATGAAAATTCGTCGCTTCTGAAGCCATTCATATTGTTGGTTTGGTCTCTTCCGGAGCATTACTCAATCACGGACGGCCGTCTCTCCTACTAGTCAAGCGGATTAAAGGAAAATACAAGAACAATTAGGGGTTTTGTGGTAGAGGGCTGAATTTTGGATTGTATACTCAGAACAACATTATAAGAAAAATGCCTCGAGGAGCCATGAAAAAATCCATCCGGTTAAGGGGGTGGAGGGGGGTGAAAAAATAACATTTTTCAAATATTAAAAAATTCGAAAATCAAACTAAATTTGATCCTAAGATTACAAAATTATTACATATTGTAGATAAAAGTCCAAATTTAAATAAAAAAATATATATCACCATATATGTATATCTAACCAGATTTTGCACCGTTTGTCTTTTTTTCACAAATTTACCCACTGTGCTGGGAGGATTAGCCTACCAGTTACGGGTTAAGTGATAGGGCCGTGAATTTTGTCTAAAACACTCAGAAGAATGATCTCAAAAAATTGGCCCGAGGAGCCCTCAAAAAAGTTGCTTGCTTATAGGAGAAAGGGGGGGTGTACTAAAAGGGGTTGATAAAACTAAAATAAAGAAATCCGTATTCAAATATTATATTTAGAACGCCATATTAATGTGTATTGTAGATTAAGGTCTAAACTTTAATTTTAAAAATTAAAATTTCACCATATATGTAAATCTGATCAGATTATGCGCCCTTTTCCCCATTTTCATAAATTTCCTAAATATTACGAAAGTGTATCGTGCGACCACTCTTTTTGTCACAAATTCTCCTAATATTACGAATTAGGACGAAAACAAGATTTTTGTGATGCTTTGGGTACATTTTTACTCAATGGACTTTGATCCCATTTTAACAAATTCACTCAATTTTAACGAAAGTGTATCGTGTGACCACTCGTTTTGTTCAAAATTATGCCAATAGTAAGAAAAATTATAAAAAAAGTTTTTTAACACCTGAGGTACAGTTTCAATCAATGGACTTTGACCCCATTTTCAAAAGTTTACTCAATATTAACGAAAGTCTTTCGTGTGATGACTCGTTTGGTATCAAATTATCCTAATAATACGAATTAGGACGAAAATAAGATTTGTCATGCCTTGGGGTACATTATCACTCAATGACTTTGATCCCATTTTCAAGTTTACTAATTACATTATAAGTGTATCGTGTGACCACTCGTTTGGTCCCAAATTATTCAAATAATACGAATTAGAACAACATAAGTATTCTTCACGCATTGGGAACATATATTGTCATGCACTTTGAAAATACAGGAGAGCTCAATCAAAAAAGTTATTAAAAAAATGTATTTACTCCACATTTCATTGGTGAGGGAATTACGTTAACGGAATTACTGAACACTATTGCTCTGAAACAGTGTTAAATGTAGGTAAAGTAGACTCCCTTGTTTAGTAATCACCCTTGTTTTCATAAGACCATCATTGAGAGTAAGATTTAACCATATGCAAGCATAATTTAAATATAACATTCGCTGGTGTAGTTCCGTTACCATGGGGTCGTCATTTCGTTATCGAAAAAATACATAAAAACATTTCAAATATCAACCAAAATGACCAACATCTTTAAAGCTTTTCAATAATTTCCATTAGACCATGAGTTAGATTAAACCACACGCAAGCATTACTAATGAAATCACCTCGGCCCCCCCCCCCCCCCCCCCCCACCCTCCCTCCCCACACGCACAAACGTATTTGCACAGCGAATACAGTCAAACGCAGGGCGGGCGATGGAAACAAATCGAGCCGCAGTCAATGGGAGGGGTCCCCGACGACGACCCTCACATACCAGCCAATGTTAGCGAGAAGCATGAGCGAGAAGGACCCTGTTTTTTGTCTTCTTGTATATGATCAGCAGAGCTACTCTAATACGCTGGGCCAAATTCTACCCCGGGTGGCGGGCGCAGGCGGGGTAAATTTATTAGAGTTGCTGATTGATATTGCCATATATTAATTTTTGTTGCTAATTCTTTCATAAGATACTTCATAAGAAAACAGTAGTTATGAATACCATACAAACGGGGGGATCGACTGATGAAAAACGCTCATCCATCAACGTGACTGTATTAAATAGCATACGCAACGCGGCCAGTATTCACAGTGCATAATTCAAACATCATAAATGTTTTATTTGATCGAATAGGTGTGTTGACTCTCGACTACAAAACCACCAATTTATTAGGCTATGTTTCTAAATAGGCTATTTTACGCTTAATCTTAGAAAATAGGTCAAAGACCTTGTGTGAAAATGTACCCAAGGTGTTAAAATCTTATTTTCGTACTAATTCGTTATATTAGGATAATTTTGAACTAAACGAGTGGTCACAAGATACACTTTCGTTAATATTGAGTAAATTTGTGAAAATAGCATCAAAGTCCATTCAGTGAAAATGTACCAAAGGTATGGGACAAAATCTTATTTTCGTCCTAATTCGTATTATTAGGATGATTTGAGACAAAACGAGTCATCACATGATAGACTTTCGTTAATATTGAGTAAACTTTTGAAAATGGGGTCAAAGTCCATTGAGTGAAACTGTACCTAAGGTGTTAAAAAACTTTTTATCCTTTTTCTTACTATTGGGATAATTTTGAGCAAAACGAGTGGTCGCACGATACACTTTCGTAATATTGAGGAAATTTATGAAAATGGGAAAAGGGCGCATAATCTGATCAGATTTACATATATGGTGAAATTTTAATTTTTAAAATTAAAGTTTAGACCTTAATCTACAATACACATTAATATGGCGTTCTAAATATAATATTTGAATACGGATTTCTTTATTTTAGTTTTATCAACCCCTTTTAGTACACCCCCCCCTTTCTCCTATAAGCAAGCAACTTTTTTTAGGCTCCTCGGGGCCAATTTTTGAGATCATTCTTCTGAATGTTTAAGACAAAATTCACGGCCCTATCACTTAACCCGTAACTGGTAGGCTAATCCTCCCAGCACAGTGGGTAAATTTGTGAAAAAAAGACAAAGGGTGCAAAATCTGGTTAGATATACATATATGGTGATATATATTTTTTTTATTAAAATTTGGACTTTTATCTACAATATGTAATAATTTTGTAATCTTAGGATCAAATTTAGTTTGATTTTTGAATTTTTTAATATATGAAAAATGCAATTTTTTCACCCCCTTCCACCCCCTTAACCGGATGGATTTTTCATGGCTCCTCGAGGCAATTTTCTTATAATGTTGTTCTGAGTAAACAAGCCAAAATTCAGCCCTCTACCACAAAACCCCCTAATTGTTAGGCTAATCCGCCTAGCTATACTTAGTTTGTGCTAGATCCTTGTGTCATATGAAGTTTTTCTTGTTGTATTTGTTGTAAAATTTTAATTTTAAAGTACGTGTTTATGTAATTAATGATTTGTATAACGTATTTGTACTGTTTTAAATTGTATTTTTAATTGATTGGTTTATGTTACCTAACACTTGTGGGTTAATACCTGTTGTAAGAAATCAATTAATATATAAGTCATGTGCGGGTACCCAAAATTTCGGGTCGAGTAGGGTTTTTGGGACCGACCCGATTATCAAAAAAGGTCTCTAAATTTCGGGTAACAAAAACTATATTTGGGCGATGGTGGAGGTGCCGGTCCAGGATAATTTTCATTTATAGCTTGTTGGAATATACAAAATGCTATTTTAAAAAATACAGACAATAGAAAATTAATTTGGAAAATATCATAACCAAAGGTACTTCACAAATAAAATTCAATATCCAATTTTAGGTGAAGTACTAAAACGTTCCCTACCCGAGCCAACCCGACTGTCGAAACCTCTACCCGCACAGCTCTAGTCATACCCACCCAACCCGACTGTCGAAACCTCTACCCGCACAGCTCTAGTCATACCCACCCTCATACCTCCCTTCTTAACATGTAACGTTCATTTAATACACCATAGGCATGAGTACCACATTAATTATACAGTTGTATTACGGTTCACTTCGAGGAACGTTTAAGTATACCTAACTTATAGGGTTATACTTTTCCACCCACAACACATTTTCTGTACGGTTCCATAACAAACCAACCACAATTTTCTTCTAATCTTATATCGTAGCTATTAGTATAATCTAGTAGAAGTTTTTACTATCAACTACTATTTGATTCGAAATTTAAATAGTTTGTATTCGAATTTCAAATCCAACCCCTCCACCATTTGGGTGGGGTCGGTTCGGCGGGCAGACCCGAGTTAAGTAATTGAATTGTCACTTGTAAATTATGTTATTTTAATTTAAAAACACGATAATTTATTTGAATTACTAATAATATATGTTACAAAATAATAGAATACATGCATTGTCTTTTTTTTTACGTAATGCTTTAACTAATAAGCATTTTTTTGTGAACTTGCTTGTGAACCTTGGATGTATTAAAACCAAGTGCCGAGTGAATTTTAATTTACGACATGGCTAAGATTTTCCCTCTGATATTTCCTTGTCTTGACAACTAAAGTACCGAGAGCTGATTGTACTCGGACTAAGGACGGGAAATACTCCATCACCCTGCCCCTATATTATAATCTTTTGTAGAGAAGTGAAGCGATACGTCAAGTGGTTCCGTTTTGACCATTTCACTCCTACGTTAAATCCTAGTAATGTTTTACAATATTACACTTTGATTCAGGGTTTTAAACGTTTCAAATATAGGAGCCGTCCGCGGTAAGATACGATTAGGGTCCAAAGCGTATGGCTCTACGAGGATGTGGGTTCGAATCCCGCACAATGCAAGTATTTTTGTAATCGTCCTTCATCGACTCGAATAGCCTAAAAGTGAATTAGTATGAGACGTTAAGCTACATAAATCATCGAATGTAGGACTATCTGTCACATAACCTGTCAGTTTAATTTACTTGCCGCTTGAAGTAGACATTGTTATCAAAGAACGAGAAGTCGATAAAAATATGAATGCATGCTGTGCAAGGGGCACTTGTAGGAGAACCAACTACAAGTGCCGTGTTAGTTTCACGTGCTTCAGTAAGGCTCTTCGTGGCACGAGATTTCTACATAGATTTTAAGTGTTTTAGCAGAATATTTGCTAGCGTCGACGCTCTTTCTTGTTTTTGAATGTAACAACAAGGATAAACAATAAATAAATAAATATTGGTGATGGTGATAGATGAAGGATTGACACAAGTGTAATTTTGATTAATTCGAATCCGAGTCTCACATTTGCCAACGGATCTAACTGAGCTTCCGCTAACACAAAAGAGTTATTATTTATGACAGAGGTTACAGATCTATTTAACTAGGTATTACACACTTTACTGCATGTCACCTATTTTAATGGCCTATTTCACAACAGTTTGCTTTGCATAGGCTTATTGCGTGTTCGTATGCCTACCAGTAGTTTAGAACTTAATCATGAATAAAGATGTTTTAGAGCGACAATCGTGTTTCATCAAATATAAAGTACCAGCATTTAGATTAAGACGTGTCTGAGAAACTATCAACTTGCCCGTTTTATTAACATCATAATTTAAAAGTTACGATACAAATTAATGTTTTACTTAGAATGGCAGTCATTATTTTTTTAAATGTATGTATTGATCAACAAGTAGTTTCAAGTTCATTTTTAAGTTACTTGCATTGGCTCAAAGGGCTATAATATTGCATGCATACGCGTTCCACAATGAAAGGCGACAAGGGTGTGTCAATTAAAGGCTCGTCAGTGAAATGATATGGAGTTCTACAAACACTTCAAATACTCTTTAATTGATTCTATATGTCACGCTCGTCGCCTTTGACATAGTACAGTCTTACTATCATGAGAAATTATAAGTCTAAACTTCGCTTATTACACAAATTGCTGTCAGTTTTCAGTAGCCGTTGTAGAAAAGCATTGAACCATTACTGCAAAGACAAGTTTGAACCCGTCCGCGGTAGCTCATGTGATTTTATTTATTTATTTATTTATTTATTTATTTATTTAACGTCTATCCTATTCAGTTATAAAAACTGATTTACAAAGGAGGACAACTAAATAAATCTAATTACATAGATGCAGAAACAACAATAAACTACATTTTCGTAAATATTTGAAATAGTAGCATTACAACAACAATGCATTTAAACACAACAATTTTGGTAACAAATAAAAAAAATATATATTATATGCATTTAATGAATGAATCAAATATAAAAAAGGGTGTAGAATGAAAAGAAAAGAAAAGAAAGGGGGGGAAAAAGGAAAAAAGAAAGAAAAAGACAAAGAAAAAAAAAAAAAGAGAAAAGAAAGAAAGAAAGAAAGAAAAAAAAACATTAAAAAAGAAAAACGAAAAGAAAAAAACTGATTTATTAGACGATCCCACTCAAACGAATATGAGGTTCCGAAGTTTATTGCACGACGAAACGTGGGTTCGAACCCCGCAAAAGGCAAGGGTTTATCTAACTTTCCTTCAACCTCGTGGTCACTCATCGTCTCAAATAGTAATATTGTTTAATTGAGACGTTAAGCAACAAAAATCAAATCAACCACGATTCTGAAGCCATCTCTTTGATAATATTCCGGCCATAAATGCAATAATGGTAGTTACACAAACATTGAGTGTGTGTAAATGATTGATCCGAATCATTAATGTGTGTTATTGAATATAGGACCATGATTGCCAGATTTAGCCACAAAAAGGAACTATGCTACCCTGTTAACAGGAGAATAACAGTGCCACTGACCTAAAATTAGTTGTGCCTAGTTTTAACATAATTACTATGTTAAAATGTTTAAGGGCATCGACAAACATATTATGTAAACTACCTAAATAAAACATTAAACATATTATAAATAACCAAATTGGAAGCGGCAGAGATAATTTTTTAAAAAAATTATGAAGGGGGTTACAAAACTGGTCAAGATTAGATGCAACGTTATAAGAAAGGAAGTGTAGTATAAGTGGAGAAATTGAGGTTTAAATTGGGAAAGGAACGTTTAAGATCGTTTGGGCATAGTATATAAATGGATAGGGTACCAAGACGAGACTTCGAAGCAGGGGAGGAGGTGAAAGAAAAGTAGGGAGATTGGGAGAAAGATGGGGAAGATTGATCGAATGAGACGTTGTAGAGCGAGGTGAATCGTGGAACCAGGTGACGGAAGTGAAGCTGTGGGAGGACAGGAAAGAATGGGGGAAATTGATGAAGAAGCAGACGCAGGATTAATATATGAAAATGAAGATGACGATGAAGATGATAATAATAAAGAAACGCCGAGTCCAGCAAAGTCGGCACAAAATTTCTTCGTGCCCTAGATATCTGCATGAGAACATCACCCAACCCGACATTGTTGGAAATGAGTATACTTGCTCCAACGAAAGAATGCAAATGTTTGGTGGAAGGGGTTGAATGAATACGCGGTAAAAGGAATGTCGCCTTTTTGCATGAAAGAGAAATATCTTTTACCAACGCAAGCAAAAATCATCTGTGCTAGATCACAGAGTTCCTCCGTGTGCTATAGATCCTCGCCTCGCTAGCGTGAATAGAATTGACAAAGTTGTTATGTTGGGGAAACAATTTCGAGCCACCTGCATTCTTTCGTTGGGACCACTATATTGATTATTAATAATATGACTTATTAGACTTGTGTTCACCATGGCTTTACCTTATTGTACAGCGACACGTCGGGAATCTCGGGCCCAGCGCAGCTCAGCACGAAGAAGCTTTGGTTGGTGCTGAACATTGCCTTGTTGTAGAGACAGTCGTCTCGTATCTTGCACGAGAGACAGTTCACCTGGTTGGGGGCGGAGCGGAGGTCGTCCGGCACGCTGAAGAGATGGAGCTTGGAGGGGTCGCCTTGCTCAGTCGCCAGGAAGTAGCTATAACATAATTAACTTTTTTTATCGTGGGAAACCAGTTATAGGGTGCAATTAGCCCCTCTTCAGGTGAACTAGGTATGTGCGGATAGGAAATTGTGAAGGGATGTCCGAGGGCTGTTTTAAGAGTACTCAATCCCTTGCATTCGCCTTAACGACTGAGGAAAACCTCGAAAAAACTTTCAGTCAGAATTGCTGGCCTCGACGGGATTCGAACCCGGGACCTCCCGAATCAGAGTCGAGCGCTTAGCGACCGAGCCAACACTGTCGGTAAATAAGTATTTAGAGTACACACTCTGTCACATAACTGATTTTCAGCGTGGTATATTACATTTAAAGCAGACCAAGCCAACGGCTCCCGCCGAACTGATGGTAAGTCCTCATCAGTATAGTTAAAACAACTGTACCTAGAAGCAGAGACTTTAGCCACAAGACCAAAAGTGTGATAATGTTGAAAGTATGTTTCAAGTACTGTGTGAAACAGTTTAAATTCATACGGTACAGAAGACCGATAGGACGAGCGCAGACCAACTTTTTTCAATGTTCGAACAAGATTCATTCAAAAATCATTTGTTCCTGAAATTAAGCGAATTTCATCTACATTCTGGACCATTTGTTGGTCACCATTTTTTAACCCCAAAAATGAAAATTTGGGAGGGTGTTCAAAAAAAATATAAGCATGACGCGATCAGATAACATTTATACATCTCAAGTTGTCTCCTATACAAGCTTTGCTCTGGGCCTTTGTACCCCCGGACAAGACGGGGTAGATATTATGTAGGTCTGCTATGATACGCTGACTTACACGAGTCCCTCTGTCTCGTCCCAGGCGAGTATCTCGGTGACGACGTACAACCCGGAGGTGAGCGCGGTTACTCCGCCGGGGTGCACCACCGTCACGTGCTTGAAGGCGCCCTGCCCGGCGACATCGTGCGGCAGGATCATGACGAAGCGGCTGCCGTCCCTGGAGAAGGTCGGAGGGGTGAAGATGTCGACCCAGCCGGGCGACTCCTCCCGGGAGAGAACGGCGCGACAGGAAGAACGCTCAGAGTCGCAGAGGAGGATGCGCGCGCGGTTCTGCACGCGGTTCATCCAGACGGCGGAGACGGTGGTGTCGTCGGCCCAGGTGACGGCGGTCAGGAGGGGCTCGCTGCAACAGAGAGGGGGTAGTTGTCAGAGAGAGGGGGGAAGAGAATATACGTGGCCCCTATCTTAGGGGGCCCCGATGTTGCAATATATTGTTGTGTATGCAGGTCATTTTTTGTTCATATAAATTCTATGGCCCAAATTCATAGGAGGCCCCTAGACCAGGAGAATCCGTTGTTGCAAAGGGCATTGTTTGTATGCATGTTATGTCATATAAAACCTAAAATCCTTAGCAACAATAGAACTCCCTGGGCTAGGGGCCTCCTATGAAATCAGGCCCGAATCCTTGGGACGGCATTTAAAGGGACAGAGCAAAATAATGTAAAGAAGCACGGCGGGTATGCGAAGTGCGAACGAAGGAAACTGCAGTTGTTAGAGATGACAGAAAAGCAGGACAGTAAGTTTCAAGAGTCAGTGCAGGCTGTGCAGATAGCTGCCGAGGCGATGAGTGCTGATAGATGAAGGTGAAGGACGATTATAAAAAACATGCGGGATTCGAACCCACGTCCTCGTAGACTCACACGTTTCGGACCAGCGCCCTAATTGTATGTGCTACCGCGGCCGGCTGTCGAGGCAAGACAAATTGTATGAGACAAGCAACAATATATGGCACTATTTTAGAGTCAACGCCGTCTTAGTGTAATCACAGCCTTCATAATCTTTGGTGTAATCTTATTACTCTTGTACTTCAAAGGGTAATTCGTGTCAAAAGCAAGATAATTGCCATGACAATTTTCAAATAACTTCAAATTCCAGACAATTTTAAATACATACATAAGTTTTAAATAATAGAATATTAACATGAAGACTTAGAATTTAGGTTGCAAGCAAAGGTAATTTGCACAAACCTCTTTTACTACTCGTGCTTATTTTTCACTATACTTCATCATTCCAACTTTTTTGGAAGTGTGAATTACTCAGCCTTATCCACTGATTTATGTAGGAACATTTTCTGTACTTAGATATTTTACTTGTAAATTATCTTTGAAAGGAAAATTTATCAAGATACAATAGCTTTCCGTCTTATACTTTTTTAAACATTCAGACATTTCCACGGAAATGAACATTACATCAGTTTTCAAGTGCGTGGCATAAAAGATTAGTAAAATAATGAAATATGAAGTTGACAAAAAATGCGACAGTCTTTTATCAAGACACGCATTCTTGCTGCGTGTAGATAAAAGCAAACAAATTAGGTGCAATAAAGTCAGACCAAAACTCTGATTTAAACATGAAATAAAAATAAATTTAAGTAGATAAATTCAATTATGTACGAATAGATTAGCATAGACACAATGCGGATTGTTTATTTGTCAATTTTTATTACTCCAAAGATAGAAGATAGTTGTTGCATCAGTAATGCAAATAAGCTATAATATATTAATTGCTTCAAAGTTAAAATTTGCTTTATTCGTGTTACTCGTGTAGATCATAATCAAGTGACTTAAAGCAATACTAGAACTTTGGTTATTGGCAAAAGTGGTCACTAAAGACCCACTAGCTCAATATAACTTGACAATAATAAATCACTGAAGGAGTGTACACATTTAATAATTTGGTACTTATATCACTGGATTAATTATTGCTAAATACATTCATCGTTATGAAATGTTTTAGTTGAATTGATTTTTCTCTCAGTGATTAAATCGTTAAAAAATGTCAGTGATTTTGAATTTGTTTAAATAGTTCTTTTAGGCCTACACGTATTGTTTAATATTTTTGAACTGCCAAATTAACAATGTGCACTTTTAGTATTATGTTATGAACGATATCTTTTCTTGTGACTGTGAAATGGTACACGCCAATAACAAGAGGTATCATAGCTGTTGCAATGGGTATTTACTAAATGGCAACATCGCTGTCTCCTCTGCGCGGCGTTACGACTGGCAAACACTGTACCCACCTGTTGACGAGGTCGTCTGGAGGGGGTAGGCTCAAGCTGGTCTGAGTTCCTAGGGTAAGAGACTCCAGGTTGACGACATCCAGAGAGGACCGTAGGGTTGGGTGTTCCCGGCTGGAATACAAACACGAGGTTTATAACATGGCACCATGTGGATTTGCATCTCTTGGTTAATTCGTGTACTGTGAAGTTAGCCCCGAAAAACAAAAACTCGTCAAACATTGTCGCCATTTTCGACTGTTTACACAAATGTTTACCTTTTGAGGCCTACCGGAAACAAGAGTCGCAGACGCACCGCCCCATAATGTTGCAAGGCCAGTAACTCCAGTTACTATTGTAAGTCCATGATGGCACAAAACAACGTTACGTTTGATACTTTTACATAATTTCGTAAGTTATGAAATAAAAAGGCTCGTTTTATGATAATCATAGCACTTTTTCATAAATTGACTCTCGAAAACAAAAATAACGATCACTCCATCCCTTCCTACTTTCAATACCAACACACGCTCTAAAAGTGTTCCTACAATACTAGTTTCACACTCAACATAAATCAAACGTTACGATTTATTAATATTAGACGGTTTTCGGGACATGGTACCGCAGAGTATAGTAATAAAATACACCTGTGTTATTGCACGCTTGACTTTTCGCAGCCTACTGTGAGCCTCATAGTCCAAAGACTGAAGAGAAGCCTATAACTTCATCTTACCAAACAAAATGGAAGCCCGTGCACTTCTTCTGGGCTTTCCACTCAGGGTGCGTTCCAATGTGATTTTGACCGACTAGCCACTAGCCTGCTAACTGCTACCTACTTACTCCTTTGGGCATACACTTTTGAAGCCTACCTATTATGGCTACCTACGGCTTCCTAAACAACAACAACGGCAACAACAACCCTAACCTCACTTTCACCCGAAACCATAGAAAAGAAGGCGCGACTGGATGTCGTATATGTAATTGCTGTTATAATCAAATTTATTATAGTAATATCATCAATTCATTACGCACGCATTGGAACGTACCCTCAGATCATACATACCTTGGGATAGCGTATGTTGACGGACTTGGGGTACTGGAACGCCGGGTTGCCCGCGGGTCCGTAGAACGGCACGGTCATGACGCGTACCCGGGAGTCGTTGAAGCTGGCGTAGGCCAACCTCCGACCGTCCGGTGAGAACCACATGGCGCGGTCAGAACTGAGCACCTCCTCTGTGAAGAAGAGACAAGGGATGAGCAACTGTTCTGTTAAAAGTAGACACGACTAAGAGATGAGAAACTCCTCTGTAAGGCATGCCAAGGGATGAGAACCTTTTCAGATGGCGTAAAGCAGTCTTTACACTGAGAAATTGGAAAAAGAGGAAAAGTGATGAAAAAGAATCTTTTCTGAAGTAGAGATAGCAAAGCTTATCGGACTTTTCAATTGCCTTCACACTGGAAAGTTTAGGGGGAAAAAGTAAAAAGTCTCCCCAACTTTTCGGACACTGCTCGATAAGAGAGAAAAGTACCTTGATGAGTTGATCGCGATAGGTCTTTTTGTTGCCCTTGAATACAACACCCCGCCCACGCTTTTGTCTTCGCGTTCAAAAGAGTTTCCAGTGTACAGGCTTCGAAAAGTTACTCTTCCTCTTCACTTTTTCTCTTCTACTTTTCTAACTTCGAAGTGTAAAGCCCGCTAAAGTGAACTGGGACCCGTGGGACCGTAAATACAATTTTAAAACAACAACATCCACCAGCATGAGGTCATAGGCAGACAACCACATTTGCATTCCATTTGCATTCTGCTTTTTTAATGTACTTGTGTGTAGTTCAGTTCGTTTTAGAATATACCCTGATGCAACTAATGACAACTGCTTTAAATAATTGAAGACATGAATGTGACGTTAATCTCACAACGTATATTTGGTTTGGTGTTTGTCTCTACACAGTTGGAAGAATGACTTTACTCCAAAGAGAATGTTGTATCAGAATAGAGAATGTAACTTTGGGACTAATGTCCATTCTTAATTATAAAGTTGGAACTATGAGGATAATCGAGACACGTTCAAAACATTACACAGACATAATTCGTGTTCGTGAACTTCTGGACCTTGGCTAAGAACGCTTAAGCTTCAGACACCATTGCACATGGTGGCGTGCAGAGAGAGCTAGAATTGAAAGTGTTTGGAGATAATGTTGAATCGTAGTGAGAGATAGATCAAAGGGACACGCAAGGGCCGAATGATAAATGCAAACATCAACAAACTATTTCGGGGGTGGTGTGTATATTAAAACCTTCTCATGACCTGACTCAATCTCTCATCCCGTGACGTCACTGTGCCCCGCGCATGCGCAAGAGAGAGTCGTGACAAGGACGTCTAAATGTATAAGAGTTTGATCTCGGATCCAGGATGTATTAACTTCGGCTGGCTTGTTGTGACCTTTAGCTGCGAGACAGGAAGGGCTAATCAAGGTGAAGTCTCACGAGAGGTGACCGTTGAAAGTTAAAGAGACGACCCTTTATTTATTCGTCATCAACCATCTGATCTTGTATGATACACCATCTGGGTAGATGGCGTAGGTAAGCAAGGTCGTTACGAAGTTGATTGATTGAAGATGATGAAACTAATATTGAAAATTTCGGTTAATTTGTATACCATGTTCTGTAACGTACTTGTAAACATAATAAAACAACCTATATCATAAATATAAACTCGTGCATACAACAACCCTTGCTCACGTCATCGTAAAGACGCCCCCCTCTGAAGGCGCTTTAGCTCCACCTAAATGTATACCATTTTTTTGTACCAGGCATACAAAATTAGAATTGAAAATTATATAAATATTATTAAAATTATGCAAATGTGGGGGAAATTCGCCCACACCCCATATTGCATGGTGCAAGGAGCGAACTTCGCTACAGATTAAATCTCCGGACGATCGTGACAGTTTCTTCCAAAATATATTTCTGTTTCACCACTGGTGTGGGGAGAGGGAGAGAGAAAGAGAGGGAGAGAGTGAGAGAGAGAGAGAGAGAGAGAGACCTACCCTCGTACACCCAGTCAGGGATGCCGTGGTACACGATGCCTGGTACCCCGGTGGTGGTCACGGCGTACTCTGTGGAGTCGTCTGCTGCCGGACGGTAGAACACGTTGTTGCGGTAGACGTAAGCCAGGGCGCTGCCCCGGGGCGCCCAGGCCACGCGCTGCAGCACACCAGGGTCGGGCAGGCCCAGGCTGTTGATTATTGCCACGCTCGCACTGGAACAACCACAGTCTTGCATCAAGGTGTGTTATAAATAATAAGTAAATAATAAACACTTGTGACTTTCCGTATTCCAAGAATGTTAAGGTACCTTCTTGGCTCTATTATTTTGTATAGAACAAAAGTTCAAATTACTTTAAGTTACATTTTTTCAAGAATGTTGTTGAATTAATATATATTTTATTGCTGTATTTTCTAAACGTGGGTTTTATTATTTTGATTGTTCGCGTAGAGTTTTTGTTGATAATTGATGTTTTCATTCTCATCAAGATATGTTTTGTTGTTTGCGTTAATTAACCTCGTTTGACATCTAAAGTTTTAATGGGCCTAGCCTGTTTGGTTGCAAAAAACATCGTGTGTTATACCACTTCCATATCTATATCTATTTCAGATGACGTATTGAATCGTGTTTCGAGTCAATTTTGTACATGGCTGACACGAAAACGATTTCTCTCACGAACCCGATTGACCCGATTCGATTCAGAGAAACAACCAACCCACCACCACCTCAAGGAGTGACTTGTTTGGTGTATAACAACTTGAATTCTAGTTTATCAGTTAACAAGGAAATGTCACGATGTTTTATCAACATAATTCAATCACCTAACTAGTAAAATTTAAAAGGTAATGGCTTCGATGGCTAGATTTTGATCTACAAGATTGCGTTTGTTATAAATCAATGTACTCGTATTTAGAGTTAACTCACTCAAATCTCATAACTGATTTTCAGTAGGGGACTTTTCATTTAAAGCAGACCAAGCCAACCCTGTAGGCGCAGGCGTCATCGACGAGCGAACTATGACCAACTATAGAGACCGGTATTTTAAATAGGGAACACCGATCAAACAAACTGGACACGATTCAACCCATGGGCAGCGGTAGAATCAATAATTAGTTTAATTCGGAACAACCTTTGAAATTTATATTTGTGTCTCGTTGATAGGAGGGCTCCAAAGACATGGTTTACACATTTCTAAGATAACAATTGAAGCGTGGGCCGGAAGAACGTTCTATACATTTTAAGCCTAAAACATTAGTGCTGTGAAATGTTTGCGGTACAGCCAAAGTTGTTCGGCAATAAAAAGTGAATGCTAAAAAAAATCCATCGTTTTTCCTGACGCGGTAAAAATTGTATTGTTGTAAACGAATATTATGGTGGTTCATCAACATGTTTTTTTACGTTTATATATTTTGGGAGAAATTGAATATCAACGTTCTTCCGGCCCACGGTTCATGAAGTCCTATTCTATTGTCCATATCAGAAGTTAAAATCTTCGGCTAGTAGCGGGTTTAAAATTGCGGACCTAAGAAGGGACATTAACTTCTGGAACAACAAGCCATGCAAATCAAGGTTTATCGCAACGACACTAGCATTTCTCACTCCACAGACTCGATTATAGGGCTAAGATATAATCGTACTGGTGTCTAGAGGGGTATTATACTGGGGTAACTGGTTACAATTTTGGTTGTGTTTCTATGGTACAGAGCATGCGCACATTCGTTCAAAAGTGAGCGGAATGAATCTGCGCATGCTCAGTACCATAAAAACCCAACCAAAAACTGTAGCCAGTTGGAAGTGACCCCAGTGAAATACCCCTTTTAGTTCTCGAATAAATAACTAGTTTAGAGCCAATTCTTCCCAAACGTCGAACACGTGTGTTCTCAGCTGCTATAAAGGGTGGGTACTCACAGGGTGTCCAGGTTAATGATGTTGTACTGGGCGAAGAACGTGTGTCGGAACAACTGAAAACAAAACAACATTGTTTATGTTTAAATCAAGCATAATTATTAGTCACAATCCAATGATTTATTACTTGGCATGCCAGAGTCGTATATTTTTATTAGACAGGATTATGTAAAGGCTAAAACACTAATAAAAACTAAATTAAACATACACAAATGCGTGTTTTAAATAAAAGTAGTAAATATGAAGTGTCTTAAACTAGGCAGAGAAACTTATTATACACGCCAAATAGTAATCTGTTATTCACGTCTTGAGAGGGCTTAATACTCTACATGAAGTATAATCATGTTTTATGGCATTCGTACACTAATGTGTAGTGCAAGAAAATAACATGTTAGAGAACGCAAAAAACGTGTTTTAATAAAATTAGTAATTTGAAAATTCACAACGTCTACTAATGTTTAATGTGTATTTTTTAAAAGTTTAAAGGTCTAATAAGAATGTGTTATTAGTAAAGATCAATTACATTTTTAAGTGTTAGCCGAATTATAGTACAATTTGAAACAACTTTGTGAACATGTTTTTGTGACCCATGGTCATGTGTGCGTGTTTTTTTAAATTTACTATCCTCATTTTCCGGATCAATAACCTTTTATTGCATAACTTTGAAATTATTGTTCTTAATGTTTAAAAGTACACATTTGTGTCATCAGTACGATACCAGGGGGTCTATTTACTAATTGTGTCAACAGTCGATCGCATGCGACAACTTAAGTGAGAAGAGCAAATAGGCTGCCACCTCGAATTTTCATCATACCAAATAAAGTAGTAATTACTTACATTGTATGTATGTAGTTGTTTATTAAGTCAAAGAAACATTGGCAGACGGCTTTAAAAGTGTAAAATTGTCATTATTGCCAATAAAAAGCTTATACGCTTGGCTCAACGCTGCACGCATCTGACTGCAGCTATACAAGTTTATAAGCTGTGTATTGGCAACAATTACACATTTAACATTTCTAATGCCGTCTGCCTATGTTTCTTTGACTTAATAAACAACTTCATACAGAAAATGTAAGTAATTACTATTTTATTTGGTATGATGAAAATTCGAGGTGGCAGTTCTCACTTGCTCTTCTCACTAAAGTTATCGCGTGCGATCGACTGTTGTCACTTGTCATTGTCGCTTGCACTTAGTAGAAGACCCCCAAGACATATTTATATTTCATGCACTGTACTTACTATTAGGCCTACTCAATCCTCCTAGATCCTACTAAAATATTCACATTATTTACTTCAAAATGTAACCTATTGTGAAGAAACTGGTGCACGTATCATAATCCAAGACAAAGAAACTCGACTTGGGACTGTGCCTTTTTAGAAGTGATAGTCAGTTTTATGATAACTTCAAATTTCAAATTTCTTTTC
The DNA here is from genome assembly GCA_024449915.1 of Sweltsa coloradensis. Lineage (NCBI taxonomy): Eukaryota > Metazoa > Arthropoda > Insecta > Plecoptera > Chloroperlidae > Sweltsa > Sweltsa coloradensis. Next base: position 8,453 of record JAMZAV010008862.1, on the reverse strand, counting down.
CCATTACATCGGTAATGTATAGTTTTCAGGCGTAGTCTTAGTTCAAAGGAAGTTATCATTATGTGAACACAAAAATATTTCGTTTTTGGTAAGTTAAATGTTAGTTCTAATACCTTGCGTATAGTAGAAGAAGGGGGGCTTTTAGACTAAATACCCCCAGAGGAATCTCAGAAAAATGTCTATACGTTCAAATATTCAAAAACCATACCTTCGCCCTCTGGAGACTAATAATGTGTAAAAACTTTCGAACAAGAATCAATGTCTCCAGTTTCCACTTCGACATACTACAGAAATTCTTCCACGTTGTGGAAACTCATCCTAATGGATGACCATTTTTAGTCCTCGGTGCCAATGGCGTTAACAAAGAATTGGTTTTTTAAACTAGTACCAACTATGTTCATGGCCAAGGCTCAATTTTAATTGAAATTTAATCTTAACGCATGTCTAGGGCTTTTTAAACGTTATTCACAATCATTTTGATGGATGAGGGTTGGTGTTTATAATATCAGTATCTAAAACGGGAATTTTTGTATTATTGGGCCATCTTTTCGTTGTTAAATGTTAACACAATGTTAACAAGGGTACTACTCTTGGATTATCAATTTATCTGCCTTTTCTTCCCAAATTTATTTTATTTCCCTGACTTTTCCGGATGTATTTATTTCTTTTACTTTTTACTTTTCTGTTTTAACAAAAGTATCCAATGGTATTATTCTCTTTATTATAGTAATAGCAAATCAAAAACTTATGCAAGCAACTGAATTTGTAAATCCCCCTCGTAAAGCAGCGGGCGTCATGTCTCTCACCTTCTGGTAGGAGTGGGCTACCAGCAGGAACCTGCGGTCGGCCGACAATGTGATCTCAGCCGTCGACACCGGGACCTGAAACAGGCATACACATTCTTGATCTACACAGAGAGAACTTTTATCTTTTAAGTAAAACAAAACTCTGTTGTACAGATACAATTGCCACAAGGACACAGAATAAAAATAACATTAATTGATTAACAACAATTGAAAAAGAGGTTTAAAATTTAGAAATTAGTAATAATAATACAATACAAAAATTACACGTTTAGACCATAAAAGTGATGCCTAAGAATATAAATGGAACCTTTTAATGCCACCATCGAAACGTCTTGTATAAGTGTTCTACCTAATTTAAAATATTACAAAAATCAACTAAAATCTTTGGGATTGTCATCCTTGCACCAAGAAACAATCCGATGATATGTATTGGGTTTACATGTTATTTGTCTGCATATGTGGTATTGTTCACTATTAACGCAATAATCATACCAAATACGTGTTTAAAATATGGTCGTGATTTTGATTTTTTTAGATTTAGGGGATTAATAATAGACGACGAAAATAATATACCACAAAAAGCCCTTGTTATGAATTTGATATTACGGCATTCAAAGACGTTTGAAGTATTTTTAAGATCTCCGTTCGGATACAACAACAAACATAATAATGTTCTTTCAAATGGCTCGCTCTTAAGAGCAGTAACCACACTTGATGGCTTAACCGTTACGAAATCCCAGGGTTTAAAGGGTCGTTAGGACTAATATTTACACAGCTTTGATCTTTGGAACTTTACGAGCTGATCTCTCGACATTATCAAAGACGAGTTTCTTCATGTTGCCTCGTGCTAGACTGAGCGACCAAAACACACATATAATATAATAATTTTACCCTAAATCTCTTCAAAGAAGGTAAATGCCGAGCTAATTTTATGCTCTCTAGCTAATTAATAATGTTCGAGAATAGTTTATTTATATTAGTTTATGATATTTATTTTAAAAATCCATAATACTGCTCTGCTTCACGAGAAATGAGTAAATTTGTTGCCTTAAGTTTTTATTACCAGGGAATAGGACAAATTTGGCACATGGCAAATAGCTATTCGCTCGGCCAAGAAGCATCCAAAGTATATTATACAACTTGCAAAGTAGTCAATAAAGCATAAAATGGACAGCCCTACAGGCGTGGATTTTTAAACATTTTGTCTCAATCAGACACAAACAATTCACGAATATAGTCAATTTTGTACTTTTTAACAAAATCAAAAATCGTGAAAATCAATTTATTTTTAAAGATTGTTTTAAAACCAATTTTAGAACTGTGAACTGTTTAGAACGTGGCAACTGTACAAAATTTCAAACACCCTGTGGTGTCAGTCAGCCGAGCTATCAAGAATGTGGCTAAAACGCATGTCCCATATCCCCTTAATATATTTATGATAATCGGAACGATGACAGATGATTGATGAAGAGGATAGAGAACGATTACACCAATCTTGTGTCCAGGATTCAAACCTACGCCCATTGGAATCGCACGCTTCGGGTTTGCGCTGCAGTGAGCTGCACTGAACTGCACTGAACTACACTGATCTGCGCTGCACTGCACCACGGAATGGTATTATAGACACTGTGGACATTCTTAGACACTTGCACTTTAAAGAAATAAAATAAATAAATTCGTATTTAGAGTCTGCCCACTCAGCCACAAAACTGATTTTGTGCATTAAATTAACAATACACATGAAGAAACGCATGCAGAATCGTGATAATGATGACAGACATAGGTACAGAAGTGCTCAAAAGAGAAAGAAAAGCTATATTTAATCAACAGATAGTCGAAAAAGAATAAAATAATAAAATAATTCATTTATTTCCATGTTAAAATCACGTTGTTGGTGGAGGTGCCGGGTATAGCCCATCCCTCTGCGAGACAGCCACAAAAACATTATTTATCACACTTGCTGAAGGCCAAATGTCAACAAAAACGCATTAGGAGGTATTGTTCCGTTTGTATCGCGAGACTTGACACGCGCACAGACGGACGATGTGAAAGTGATGCTTATTGGGAAGATCGCTCAGTAATTTATGTGATATTGTACAAGAGGAATAGACAAAGGACTGACCACTATGTATATGTGTGCCTTCCCTTATTTAATAGTGGCTAGACCAACTAATTAACATCTTTAGCTTAAGTCAGTTAAAGTTGTTAATTAAATTGCTGAAAGAGTTGCCAATGGTGGAAATAGGTGGTTTACATAAAAAGGCACAGCCCACCACAGTAACACAAAACAAACACAAGTCACAATTTGTTCTGTAAAAGATGGAAAAATCGTTCTTTTATAGCTAAGATCTGCCTATTATGCAAGGAATGGAAATATTGAAATATTATTATAATATATATTGTGCTTTTTTATTTAAGTTTGCTGCACATCGTTAAACACTCACAAAACAATAGAGTGAATCTTGCTTAACATTCTTCAGATTAACCTTTACAGCGTGGCACTTATAATTCAAGGTCACACGTGATTTTTAACTTGATTGAAACCACTTTTATCGGAAAACTCGTGAATGTTTGAGACGCTAAGATTATCTTGATTAGTGCTGTTATTATGAGCGTCACGTGAAATTAATTTTAAATTCAAATGCTAAAATTGTATTGTACATGTGTGATTTTTTTATAGGGTTATGTATTTACCGATAACTTTTATGTTTGCTAATTAAAAAGCTGAAACATTGCATTGATTTTGTTAAAATATAGTGTCAATTTGCAATAAAAAATAACTAGTCTGAAAATTAATATTTTATAAAAGAAGACACATTTCATAGTTGTATCTACTGTCAAAGCTGTCCAAGTATTCAAAAACATTTAGATTACAAATGTCATAGCGCCTACAAGTTATTTATTTTGAGTAGTATTTGATATTATTTAGTTTATTTTGATAAAATGTAATAGAATTTAAAACAAACCATAAAAATGTAATGCCATTAAAGTTAATTTTACTAACAACATGGTTGCCCAACATGTTAATGGTATGCAAACAAATTAATTTAACGGGTTAGCGTAAGTTAAATACCTATGTATGCCTATTTAAGTTAATCGGTAATTAGTTTGAGAACTAATTATAAAATGTTATTACTTTAATCTTGAATTAAATTTAAAGTAGAACTATACATCTACGTTATTTGATGCCGGTAGCTGATAAGAGATTAAGGATTGAGAGTGAGAGTGAGGCTGCACAAAAGCTAGAGGGTTAAACTGACACATAACGAGATGCAATAAAAAAAATGTAGGATGCCCACTGTACACATCGGATTTAACCGGTGTGACCCTCTTCAGGTGACTAACTAGATATATTGCGGAAATGACAATTGTGAACGGATGTCCGAGGGCCAGTTAAGAGGACTCAATCCCTTGCATTCGCATTAACGACTGAAGAAAGACTCGGAAAAACCTTCAGTCAGGATTGCCGGTAATGACGGGATTTGAAACCGGGACCTCCCGAATAAGAGTCGAGCGCTTAGCGTTCGAGCCAACACTGTCGGTATGTGAGTCGAGTAGTAGACGATCAACTATTTCGCTCGTCTGAATACCGCAAGTTATCGAATTATTGTACTTATTTACCATCTTAACAAACTAATTCCGTGAACGTGTTCTGTTCTCGGGTTTTCCCCCGATGACATCACCTCGTGATCGGGATTCTTCGGGTTGAAGGTCACTAATGGGAGTGAACTACAGACGTTTATTCGACACCCGACAAAGGCAGCCCACCTCGGCGGCCGAAACTAGCGGTACTCGACACAAGTTTCCGTAAATCCACGCAATAAACCAATTGAGATTAACATCGTATAAAGTTTTTTTTATGAAAAACTTATGCATCTGCTTAGGCTGAAGGTCTGCAGAGATTGTGTGCTTCTAGCTTCTCACGGCCACGGCGATTGTGGATATGGGCATGACTATTTGAAAGTATTCCCCGTTCCTCCACAGTCCACAGTATGGTCGGAGGTGAGCATTTTGTGGGAAAGACCCCAAACAGTTTTTAAACCAAGTGAAATTATGTTTATGTTAGAACTCTGCAACAAAAACAATGCGAAAGTGAAAATAGTCAGTAATGTATAGTTTTGTAACTGTTAGAATTATATCGTGCACGAATAAATATTCAAATAAAATATATGTAAAGGTTTTTAATTCAAATAATATGCTTCTCATTAATTAAATTTGTAACTAAAAAATTACACGCCATAACATTTAAAACTTTCTATCACGAAGGCAATAGTTCTGTAAAAACTTTATTTATGCTTTTAATTATTTTTTACATATTTGGCAGCGTTCTTTAGAAACGAGTACGCCTAAAAAATTAATTTTGCGAGTTTCTAATATAGGTTGAGGTTTTTCGCCTTAAAACAAACCAATAAAAACCTACCGCACCAATCGTTCAGTGGGAGTTGAATTATTAATTAGTATATAGCATTTATCGGTAATGATTGAAATGTAGGAGGGTATTGGTAGGGGGGTATTATATCAACTATTTATTAAAGTAGCGATACAGAAGAAATCGGTTTCAAATCGAAATTTTTACAAGTTATACTGTGTAAAAATGTGCATTCGTCAATCTATTTTCTGATTTTTAAAACCATCAAGCTGCCTCTGTAACTGCTGCTTGCTAAGTTGAAACAAAGTCCATGAAAGAAGAGTTTTGTTACAAAATGTTCGCAATACAAAGTGAATCTTGTCAACAGGTATGGGAATCGTTGGTTTTCTAGAAGACTATTATTATTGATTTTGTAGTTTTCAACAGTAAACGTTTAACCTCTAGCGCCAAATAGCATGTTTACATGCCTCTTCTTGAAGCCTAAACTCATTACACGTGATAAAATAAACCAATTTAGCTGTCACACTAACAGTATCAGTAGGTATCTTATGCGGAAGTTATAAGAAACCATGGAAAGTATAGCTTTACGAGGGACCCACTTATCCTCTAATGAAGGTAAACGATTGTCTCTAGTTTAGTTTACTTTAGTTCAGTAAACTTAAGTTTAATTTCTGAATTCAATGTTATCATACATTGTTTATTAATTCGATTGATCTAGGGCGACGGTCGTCGCCCGGCAGTCAAGCGCATGCGACTGCTTAGGCGACACGAACTCCAGCCCTATATACAGCTACGAGAGTTGGGGGGTTTTCAGCTATCTGCACACGCCGCCCCGAAAGAGTTACAATCTTGAAACTCGGTATATGACCTGGTATGTGGTCCATGACATACCAAAAAAAAAATCAACCCGATCCGACAACTCGTTCTGTGTTAAAAAAAAGGCTCTCAACATCGTCAAATTCCTTTCGGCTGGCTGGTGGGTGGGTGGGTGGCTGGCTGGCTGGCTGGCTGGCTAGGAGTTCTCTGCGGAGATTAATTAAGCCTACAGAGAAAACGGTAAATCTTAGATCTATGAAACTTGGACCACACTTAGATGTACTTCAGACGCAGTGATATTTGCTTTCAAAACCAAAATCGGGTAACAGGGACCGGAGAAAATCAAAATTTGGATGATAATCAAAACGCGTAATTACCAAGGCGTGGTAATTTGTACAAACTTGAAATTAAACATGCTATTAACCATTATAAATATCTTGCGTCCAAAACACAAGGGGCTAAATTTGGGGATGACCATGGGCCCAAAAATGACAAAAAACATATCTGAACTTTAAGAAATGAATCATTCAAAGAAAACGCTACAACTGAGATGTTTCAAACGTGGAATACATTTTGATATCTCTCATTCTTTATCACTTTTGAATATGGAAAACAAAATTGGGTTACGGGTACCGGAGAAACTCAAAATTATCAAAAGTAGGTAATTCCGTACTCTTATGAATAATACGCTATACTGAGAAAACGGTTCATCTTAGAACTTTGAAATTTGGGCCACACTCAGATGTACCTCATATAACAAAAACCGGGCAATTGGGACCGGGGAAAATCAAAATCAAAACGCGTGATTACTCAGGCGTAGTAATTTGTACAAGCTTGAAATTAAACATGCTCTTAACCATTATAAATATCTTGCGCTTATGCTAGTGCGTTGGTCTTGTTGTTAGCGTATCTGCTTCCAATGCAGAAGGGCCAGGGTTCGATTCCCGCTAAAGTCAGAAGTTTTTTAACTTCTGATTTGGACTTAAGTCTATCAGTTCTTGTCTTAGGAGTTTGTAAACGGTGACTTTGGAGCCGTCCTAGCAAAATTAAAACGCGTAATTACTCAGGCGTAGTAATTTGTACAAGCTTGAAATTAAACATGCTCTTAACCATTATAAATATCTAGTGCTTATGCTAGTGCGTTGGTCTTGTTGTTAGCGTATCTGCTTCCAATGCAGAAGGGCCAGGGTTCGATTCCCGCTAAAGCCAGAAGTTTTTTAACTTCTGATTTGGACTGAAGTCTATCAGTTCTTGTCTTAGGAGTTTGTAAACGGTGACTTTGGAGCCGTCCTAGCAACGAAGCACATAATAAATTTCAGAGTTGTTCTGAATCGGCCTTGTTGATTCTGGCGTTGATCCGCGGGTGTTCGCACTGTCCATACCACTGATTGATATATTTCCTATTAAAAATATCGATCTTTGGTTGGTTATCGCTCACTCGTCGATTGCGTCGGGGCCTGCAGGGTTGGCTTGGTCGCTTTGATTTAAAGTCCCCCACTGAAAATCAGTTATATAACTGAGTGGGTAGACTCTAAATAAAAATTATTTATTTATTTATTTATTTAAGGGGTATCTTTGGGGGGACCGTGGGCCCAAAAATGTAAAAAAACAACTTTGAACTCAACAAATTTAATCATTCACACCTTGATAGCGAACGAACAACAAAAAGATGTAATATCCAACCAAATACAAAAATTTGTAAAAAAAAAAAACGGCAGCCAAGCTCTCCTTCAAAAGTTTTCGGCTGTGAATGCTGTGAGATATAGAAGTTGAGCCAAGCTTTTTATTCTTTCACCCTAGTTTCGCTTTGAAATGGCCAAGCCATTTTTTTATGATTTCGAGTTTAAAAATTTTACTTTTTTACCTCAAAAATCGTTGGCTTGGCGCTCGTCAACAGGCGAAATGATCTTTCTAATTTTCAAAGCGAAACAAGGGAGAAAGAATAAAAAGCTTGGCTCAACTTCTATATCTCACAGCATTCACAGCCGAAAAATTTTGAAGGAGAGCTTGGCTGCCGTTTTTTTTTTACAAAGTTTTGTATTTGGTTGGATCTATATTACGCCTATCAAAGAATGCCTATCGCCATTGTAAACGAGTGCCTTTACTTTCTTAAGATAGCCTTACAAACCCAAAATGAAATGTGTAATGATGAGCTGAGCTAGTATGATATTATTAAATTCAAATCGCGAAAACATGTACTTATTGCTGAAGGCTAAAGGGTAATTTTCTACGTGGTTCATGTTTTGTGCGGCCGAATTGGTTTACTCTTTTGGTAACCATTTACAACTCAAAGTTACAAAACAAAAGTTAAAAGCATTTGCTCTTGCTTATTATTTGTTCTCAGGTACTGATCCGAACCAACTGATATCCACGATGTCGCCATCGACGAGGCCAACTAGGGTTCGTACTATCATTAGATGACCACTGGGTTTGACGGTGGACACGATTCATCCTGGTCGACG
>JAMZAV010008861.1:0-26115 GCA_024449915.1 Sweltsa coloradensis | reverse complement strand
GACGGGGGTTATCAAAACACGCTTTTTTTTAAGGGTTTTAAAAAATACCCCGAAAAAAAATTTTAAAATTAATTAATTTAACATCAAAATTTAATTAAATAGGAAATTTTTTTACCATTTTGATTTTGGTAAAATTATAACGAATCCAAAAGGAAAAAACCGATTGTCATAAATTTTTTCCATTTTACTAATATGATGCCGATTATTGAAAAAAATGTTATGACCGCAACGAAAGAATTATCATTTTTACTAAATTTAAAAATAATAAAATTTGCAAGGTAAACCCCAAAAGTGTATCAAATAAAAAAAAAACCCAAAAAAAAAAGAGAAAAATGAGGGCCAAAACCCTTTCTTTTTCTTGTAACTTTCCCCAACAATTTTATGAAATTAAGTGAAAATCAATCAGATGGGGGAATATTAAACCAGGTCACCAGATAATTAGTTTAAAAGGTTCTCAGTTGAGTAAATAAAAAAGATTAGAAAAAAACTGAGTAGGGTCATAAAATCCCCTTTTGAGGGGTAAACCTTGCAAGGGTCAAAAATCTTGACTAAAAACGACCGACTTAGAAAAAAAGCATTGTAAATGCATTATCGATAGATATAAAAAGAAGGCGGGAAACAGGGGATTGATTTGTCATTCCAAAGTGTCCTCCAATCTCATAAGTAATTTTGTAAAAACTTGAAATCGACATAGTGTCGTTTTTCCCCTTTTAAACCGGGTTACAGTATAAGAAAAAAACTCAGTATTTCTCGTTTTTGGTTTGGGGGGGGAAAAACCCCCACTCCCGTAGGGAAAAAGTTTTTATCCCAAAACATCCCAAAAAAACTTGTAGAAATAAGAAAAACCCTTAACACTAAAAAAGAAATGAAAATTTTAAAAAAAGGCCTGTTCATTTTCCCCTTTCCACATTTGCGCATTCTTAATTTCAAAAAAGCCCAGTTTTTCCCGTAACAACATCCTTGAAAAGCTTGGAAAAATAAAATTTTGGCAACTATTAATTTAAACGTAATATTTCATCCAAATTTTTTTTTTCTAATTTTTAAAAACGTAATAGTCAGGCAAATTTTCAAAATTTTTCCACTTTTTAAAGGGGGGGGTTTTTAAAGGGGCCTGTAGGTTTTTTGAATTAAGAATACACAAATGTGGAAGGGTAGATGAGCCCTTTGGGCCCTTTTTTTTTAAAATTCCCTTTCTTTTTAGTGTGTTAAAGGGTTTTTTTTGGGTGTTTTTTTAAGTTTTTTTTTGTGTGGGATCTCATTTTCCTTTTTTTAAGATTCATTGCAAAATTATTTGGGTTTAAAAAATAAAAATTTTATCAAAGAGATTACATTTTTATGGTATAAAACCAAATTTAACCCAATAGAATAAAAAAAATATAGGGGCCCAAAAGACTTGCTTATTGTAAAAATGTAGGCGAAACTGCACGAAACATATTACTTGTTGTTTTGTATGCCTGCAAAGCTTTTTTAAAAACCTTTATTTGAAGCCTTTCAGAAATTTTTTTAATTTCCCCAAAAGAAATCACATCACATAACCTTAAGGGATTTTTTTATAAAAATCGAGAAAAAAAGTCTCCAAAGGAAAAATTTCTTTTTTTTGTACAATTTTCCAAAGGCTATGCGGGGTTACAACAGTAAAGAGTAAAACTTTTAAAATTATTTTAAAATTTAAAAAATCCACTTTTTTTTTTTTTTTTTCATGTAACAATTCAAACAAGCTATTTAGTTCCCATTTTTTTACAAAAGTATTTTTTATTTGGGCCTAAGTGCATTTTCTTATGCCATTAAAAATAAAATCTTTTTCTTGAGATAAATTTTGGGTAGGCCTTTTAATTCATGGGAGTTTCCCAAATTCAAAAAATAACCTATATTTTCCCCCAAACTTTGAATGGAAATAACCGGAAAAATTATTTTCCACTTTCCTTGGGTTTTTCCTATTCTTCCAAAAAAATGAAGATAATAATTAAAGTTTTTTTTGGATAAAGAAAAACCATTCAACACAATCTTGGGGGGAAATGTTTTTGTTTTTTTTACTTTTGTCCCAAAAAATTTTAAACTTAATTTTCTGAAAATTTAAAAAAATAATTATCGTCTTTTTTTAAAAAAATATATCCCAAATGAATAGCTTTAAGCTTAAATCCCCCAACGGTCTCTTTATCTGTATGTTTTGAAAAAATATTACCAAATTTTTTGAAATGGACATAAACTGCAAAAGCCTTAGCTTTTTAATATTAAAGGGGAAATTTTAAAAATATTTTTTAATAGATGTGCAAAAAAAAAATTAAAAAAAATTTTATATATTTTTTCTTAGATTTTGTTGCCATCAAATGGCACAAAATTTTAAAAAAATTTATCTTCAGTGGTTTAAAAGTTTTTGATTTCAGTTTAAAAATCCCCTTAAATCCATGTAAAATATGAACGTTGTAGCCCCCCCCTTTGGTCAGAATCGCTGGGGAAATTTAAACTGACGAAATTAGATTGTAGAAGCAGTATAGTAATCCCCAAATACAAAAAAATGTAAAAAACGGCAGCCAAGCTCTCCTTCAAAAATCTTCGGTGTGAAGCTGTGAGATATAAAGTTAGCCAAACCTTTTTTCTTTTTCCCTAGTTTTGCAATGAAAAAAAAGTAAAATATTTTATTCAATTTGTTCTTATGAGAATGAAAAGACCGTAAAATTGGTTTTTTAGAAAACAAATTTCCCGATTGCGCTAAAAAAACGTGGGAGTTCTAAGTTCAGAGATTTCGAAAGGGCCCCCATAAAATTTCTCGCAATCGGAGTATCGGTTTACCGGAAACGTGTTTAAAAGACACACAAAATACAGAAAAAAAAATAAAAAATAAAAAAAAATAAAAACATTTCCGGGTTTTTTTCTCCCGTGTTGAAATGGAATCTTTGCTTCGCTCACTACGCCGCTACGCTCACCAATTATGATTATATATAAATATTATATAAGCGATTTCACTACATGGAGAAAAAAATCCGGAAAAAGTTTTTTTTTTTCATATTTTTGTGTGTCTGTTTAACCCCCCCCCCCCTTCCGGCTAAACCATACTTCAATTGGGGATGAAATTTTATGTTAGCCTTTGAAATCTTTGAATAAGAACCACCCCGTTTTTTAGCGCAATCGAAAATTTTTTTATAAAAAACCCCAATTTTTCGTTTTTTTTTTTTTTAAAAAAAAAATTTTACTTTTAACACCACAGCTTTACCATTTTAATATTTTTCACAGCTTCTTAAATTTTTAAATTTAGGTATCGTGTGAAATTGAGCGAAAATCGAATAATTATTTCTATAAAAATTTCATTGGGGCCTACGATTTTTTCCTTTTTAAAATAACGTTTAATTAAAAAATAATTAAAAATTTAAGTTTTTTTTTTTTAATTTTTGATTTAATTTTAAAAAAATCTTCCACTTAGTAATGATTTTTTACAGAACAACAAAAGGGCCGCATAAACTGGCAGCTCAATGCACCAATTACGTCATCCAAACAAGCGGCGGTATTTAAACTTTTCCTAGAATGTACAAACGATAGAAAATTTAAGTTAACAGCTCGTTTGTGAATACAATGTATCATTGTTTACAAATACGATATATGTAGTATTGGTAAGTGTATATATATATTATAGGTAAAATTGATTTTTAAAATTTTGAAATTTTTTGGACTTCTTGTTCTAAAAATAATATTTTTTTTTAACAATCAATTTACCTGTTCTACTTTTTTCAATTTCAAACCGATATTAGGGTTTAAAATTTTTTAAATCACAAAAAAAAAATACCCTTTTAAGCTTACTTTAAAATTGTGGAAATTAATTAAAAATTAAATTTTAAATTTCATTAATTAGAAGTTAAATATAAAGAAGCACTGTAAAAATTTGTTTTTGAATTAAAAAATTTAAATAAAATTTTTGGTGTTATCACATTTTTATATGTTTGAGAAGACAACTTGATAGCACTATAAATTATACATTGGTAGAAGGGGCCCCTCAAAGTCTTTTTTTCCAAACTTAAATTATCACATGCAGCATTTTTTTTGCTTTTAGTCCATCATTTTTAGTTGTATTTTATCGGCCTACAATAACTTTAAATGGTTTTCCTTTTTAAAACCTGTAAGGGGCCCATGGGTATTAATTTAAAGGATGGGGGAGGATTGGCCGATTAATCTACAACACCCATAAAAAATTAAAAATGTTTACGCCTTTACTAGTTTTAAAAAGAAAAAATGAAAACTTTTTAAATAGAGTGGGGCCAAATATAGTTACAAATTAAAAAAACATGACTAAACGCAGAAAAAAAATTTTGCATCCCTTTATTAAGGTGGGTAAAAAAAGATCCCCTTGGCTATTTTGTAATAAGATTTTTAAAAAAAAAATTAATAGTATTTTTAAAAAATTTTAGATGTAGGTTATCATGGCTTTAGCTAGAAAAAAAAAATACTTTAAAAAAAAAGACAGAAATATTATAGTCGATGTTGCGGGCTGCGCCTCTGTAGATACCGAGGAAGAATGGGCTGTATACGGTTGTACTTAAGCAACCCTTTTCTGCATAATACCCTGTCATGCTTGAAATAAAAAATACAAAAATTTTTTGTTAGCCCCCCAACGATATGTTTTTCACTGAAGTAACTTTGTACTAAAAAAATACTACTGGGGGCCCCCGGTTACCCAAAAATTGGGGTTTGGGTTTTTGGGAGCAGCCCTGAACTTTAAAAAAAAGGTTACCCGATCATCATCCATGTATCATTTTTAGAATTCTGGGTTTAGATCTGCAAGACTTCCAAAAGAAGTTTATAAAGTAAATACTAAGAAGATTTTTCGCGGGAAATTTGAACCCTCTTTTTAAAAAGTAGGGGTTGTTCTAGAAAAACGCAATGTAGTTGTTGGGACGTAAAAAAAAAATTTTACCAGTCCGGGGTTTTCCATTTCGGGGGTTCAAACGCCAGTCACTTTTTAAAAGTCCATGGTCAAACACGTGATGCTTTTGGGCATTATATGAAACCCCATCAAACCCGCAAATAAATAAAAAAATTAACTATTTAAATATGAAAATTACACAAATTAATCAAACCCTTTTTAGTAGAAATTAACAAAAATTATTTAAAATTCATTTCATTTTTCAGAAACTACCAATTTTTCCGAAAGATTTTAAACAAGTATCCATGAATAATTGTTTAAGTTTTTAAATTGGTATTTTAAAATTAAAATATACCCGAAGACGAATACCTTACAGAAATCTAAAAAAACAAGGTCATTTAAACCCCTAGTCATAGGGTTTTTATTATTATTTTTAGAATCTGTTTTTCATTTAAAAATTGCCCCTTTTTTACACCCAAGACTAGAGGTAATGGCAAATAGTGAAAATAAAAATTCGCACCTTTAAAATTTGCGTTGTAGCAATTGAAAAAAAAAATTGTAAAAAAACTTTAAAATCTTTTTTTTTTTTTTTTAAAAATTTACAAGGGAGACCCTACGCAATACGCCGTATAAGTGGGGATGATCCCCGATTCCAAAAGTAAGAATCATCTTTGTGACCTTAAAATCTTTTAAAGAATCAATCCCAAAAAAAACAAAATTTGTATTTTTCCTTTTTTTTGGTGACTATTCCGCGGAGCCCATGAGACTTCCCCACGTCAAAGAACGATGGTCCCGCCTGCCGCACGCGTAATTTTGGGGGGAGGACCGGCACCTCCACCAAAAATCTTCAAATTCTGGCCCGGTGGAGGGACGGATACCCCCGGGAGGAATACCCCCCGGTAAACCCCAAGCCTAATGAGTTTCCCCCGGTAACCCAGCTTCCCAGGGATGGATCCCCCCGGTTTCCTAGGCAAAAAGGGCTGGAGAAACCCCACGAAGGGGTGGAAAACCCCCCCCGAATTCGTATAACAAAATACTTGGGTTTGGGTGGGAAAGGCCCCCCCCCCCTTCTTTGCTTTTTCCCCCCTAGGGAGGGATAACCCCCACAAAATATAAAGTGTATAAAGACAGAAGGGGGTTTTTGGTCCCTAGGGATGGAAAAACCTCCCACTATATAACGTGTTAAAACAAAGGGGGTATTTGGTCCCTGGGGAGGATAAACCCCAACGATTAACGTGTTAAAACAGGAGAAGGTATTGGTTTTTCCCTAGGAGGGATACCCCCCCGTTAATGATAAAACAGAAGGGGGTACGGTCCCTAGGGAAATACCCCCCGTTTAACTTAAAAAGGAAAGGGACGGTCCCTGGGAGGAAAACCCCCACGATATAGGGTATAAGACAGAAGGGGGTATTTGGGCCCTAGGGATGGGATACCCCCCACGATATTAATGTATAAAGACAGAAGGGGGGTACGGGGTCCCTAGGGTGGAATACCCCCCAACAATAAAAACGTGTATAAAGACAAAGGGGTACTGGGTCCCAGGGTGGAATACCCCCCCGAAACGTGTTGAAGCAAAAGGGGGTCTTGGTCCCTAGGGATGGGATACCCCCCGCTTCGTGTTAAAGAGAGAAGGGGGGTACTTGGTCCCTATAGGGATGGAATACCCCTCACGTTAACGTGTATAAAGACAAAAGGGGGGAACTTTGGTCCCTATGGTTTTCGGATCCCCCCCACATAAAAACCCGTGTATAAAGAGAGGGGGGACTTGGCCCTGGGGTGGAATACCCGCACGAATAACGGTAAAAAGACGCGGGGGTACTTGGTCCCTGGGGAGGGAAAAATCCCCCCCCAAGATTTAAGGGTAAAAAGAAGAAGGGGGGGTACTAGGTCCCTGGGGATGGGATCCCCCCACGAATAACGTGTATAAAGACAAAGGGGGTCAGGTCGCTAGGGAGGGATCCCCCCACGATAAACGTGTTAAAAGAAGAAGGGGGTATTTGGGTCCCTAGGGATGGAAACCCCCTCGAAAAAACGTGTAAAAGACAGAGGGGGGTATTGGTCGCTGGGGATGGGATGCCCCCCACTTTAAACGTGTAAAAAACAAAAAGGGGGGTATTGGTCCTTGGGAGGATCCCCCCCACGAAAACGGTATAAAGAAGAAGGGGGTACTTGGCCCCTAGGGTGGGATACCCTACGATATAAGTGCATAAAGCAGAAGGGGGTACTGGCCCTAGGGATGGGATACCCCCACTAAATAACGGATAGAGAAAAAAGGGGGGTATTGGGGCCCTACAATGGGATCCCCCCGACGGAAAAACGTGTATAAAGAGAAAAAGGGGGACTTAGTCCTAGGGATAGAAAACCCCCACGACTAAGGGTTTTATAAAGCAGAAGGGGGTATTTTGTCCCTAGGGATGGATCCCCCCCCATGATAAAGTGTATAAAGAGAGAAACGGTACTTGGCCCCCTAGGGCTAGGTCCCCCCAGACATAAGTTTTAAAAAAGACAAAAGGGGGGATTGGCCCCTAGGGAGGGGATACCCCCCCCGAAAAAAAACGTGATAAGACAGAAGGGGGGACTTGGTCCCTGGGGATGGGATACCTCTTAAAAATAAAACGGTAAAAGACAGAAAGGGGTACTTGGCCCTAGGGATGGATTAACCCCCCCACGATATAACGTGAAAAAGCCCAAATGGGGGTATTTTGCGGGGGGGTGGAAACGCCCATGATTTTCGCGTAAAAAGACAAAATGGAGTATTTTACCCCCTGGCCCAAGTAAACCCCCTTTTGTCTTTATACACGTTATATCGTGGGGGGTTTTCTCTTCCCTGGGGCCCAAGTACCCCCTTTCGTCTTCTTCGCTTTATGTCGTGGGTGGTTTCCCATCACCAGGGCCCAAATTTCCCCTTTCCGTCTTATTACACGTTATATGGGGGTTTCCATACCTAGGGACCAATCCCCCTTTTTGTTTGTTACACGATTTCCCCCCAACAAACACACTGATTCATTAGAATTTCCCAATCGGTCATTAATGTTTCACGTCATTTAGGGAAGCTGAAAGAATTTTCCGATATCATTACAGACACAGCGCATACATCTTTCACTGATTCCTATGAAATTTTTTTGAAATCCTAGTTGATCAATGTTTTTTAGAAATAATTTGTTATTGTTAAACATTATTGATATTACATTTAAACTAAAACACTAATTTATTTTTTTTTTTCAGTAATTCCCATTAATATAAGCTGTAATAAAGATTTTCTAAAGCATTTTCCCCGAGTCATTACGAGACCATGTAAAATATATCTTTAACTGACTTTTAAGAAATTTTTTTGAAATCATTAGTTGATACTTTTTTTTTTAGTTTAATGTGTTTTTGTAAACATTATAAAAATTAAAATTTTAATACCCATACACACACAATTTATTTAAATTTTTTTTCTTTAAAAATTCCTAGAATTAAAGTGTCTTTGATGATTTTTTAAAGAATTTCCCGATCCCATTACGAGAACGTGCTGTTTGTATCGTTAATGACATCCAATACATTTTTTAAAATCACGGGAGATACTACTTTTTTGTAATAATGTTTTTTTGGTGAGCGTTGCAAAGTTTCCTTTTCACTACACTGTAGAAAAAAACCCGGAATTTTTTTTTCTTTTTTTTTTTTTTATTTTTGTCAGTTGTTAACACGATTCCCGGCTAAACCGAAACTTAATTGCGATAAAATTTTTATTGTCCAATTACCCAATTAGAGTTTAAGGGGCGTTAAAGGAAAAATTTTTCGCGCCCCTCCTATTATGTTTAGTTTTCGTAAAAAGGTGGTTAACGTGTCACACCAGGGGCGAGCGTGCACGATTACGAAGAAAAAGACAAGACGACCGCGACGTGAAAACCCCCTTTCCCCCTCTTACCGGGCGGTTTGACCAGCATGCCCCCTCCTCCCCCCCCCCCTAGGTTAGAGTGGTGCATTATGCCCCCAACGGTTGACGCTCCTTACTCGAAAAAACCCAAAAAAATAAAATCAAAAAACAAAAATTTTACTAAGAAAAAAAAATCATAAAAGCGTTTTTCCAAAACTTCCACTCAATTTTTATAAAAAAAAAAAAAATAAAAAGTAGGCCTATACAGACATTACCAAAATTCGGGTTTAACAACCGTTGTTCCCTTTCGATGGGGAACGAAAATTAAGAATTAGGCTTAAGCCAGTTTATATCTACCATAAAAATCCCGGATGTAATTTGTTTATGTTTAACCCTTTTTCCCCCACACTGTTGATTAAATATTTGGTAAAAAAAATTTTTTTGAGCACATTCTAAATAATCTTTCATGATTTGAACGTTAAAGTAGGATATTATTTTATTTTCATTTTAAATATTTTATGATGCCATTCAATGATATTTAAAGATATTTTTCCAAATTTTGCAAAAGTAACTAACACTTTTTGAAATCTTTGATTGATACAATATGTTTTTTATTTTGAGGCCTATCTAACAATATAAATTTCAATTAAGGTGATATTTTTAAAGGGAATTTTTTAGGGGCGGGGAAAAAAAACAACTTGTAAGATTTGAGAATTCGATTTCTCAAGTTTTGCTCTCAACTGTCTTAAAAACCAAAAAAAAGGAAATGAACTGAAACACAAAGAATTAATACAAAAAAAATTTAAATTCTTAGAAAAGGGGGCCAAAAAATTGCTAGAAGAAAAAGAAGAATTCACAATGTTTGTTTTGTAAAAGCGCGCGAAAACACGCCGCAGACCCTCGCGGCGGGCTCCATCTCATATGCCGGTAGCGCGGGGGGATTCACAGGCACCGTGCCGAGTGGAGAAGGGCGTTCGAATATGGAGGTAGGGTTCCCCGGGGTTTAGTCCTGGTCTTGGCGATATAATTTAGATATGTGATTTTTCTCTAAAAGGGGTCGATCGGTACCTGGTAACTTCAGTCAAAACAAAGTTCGTAACTTCGGGGGAAAATATTACTTTTTTTAAATTTTCTGCCATTGATGGCTTATTGCGTGGCTATAGATCGCGCTTGGTGCTTCCGGACCGTGATCCCCTTTTTCATCAAAAGGGAATCTTTAACGATTTTCTTACCGACACCCAAAAAAAAAATTACTAAAAAATCAAAAAAATGACCTTCTAATGCTCTTAGAACCGTATATGGGGAATTTAGAGAAACTGAAGACATCGTAATGATATCATAGTGAATCATTAGTGACCTCCTAAAGATACAGTGAATTCATTACAGTGCCTCTTAAAAATAAACAAGCTTCATTTTTTGCTGGGCGTGGGGGGTTTCCATCTCTAGGGACAAGTCCCCCCTTTTTTTTTTTACACAAATCGTGGGGGGTATCCCATCCCTAGGGATTTAAATACCCCCCCCCTGTCTTTTTACACGTTATATTGTTGGAGTATCCCATCCCTAGGGACCAAGTACCCCCTTCTGTCTTTTTACACTTCTAAGTGAGGGGTATTCCATCCCTAGGGACCAAATACCCCTTTCTCTCTTTAAACTTGTTATATCGTGGGAGGGATCCCGTCCCAGGGGCCAAGTACACCCTTTTGTCTTTATACACGTTAATCGTGGGGGGGGATGCCATCCCAGGGACCCCCGTACCCATTTTTGTCTTTATACACGTAATATTGTTGGGGTATCCCATCCCAGGGACCAAAATACCCAAGTTGTCTTTAAAAAAAACTTATATCATGGGGGGGATCCCCTCCTCGGACAAGTCCCCTAAGTCTTTATACACGATATCGTGGGGGGGATTCCATACCTAGATACCCCAAGTCCCCCCCTTTGGGGCTTTATACACGTTATTCGTGGGGGGTATCCCAAATTTAAAGGGGCCTAGTACCCCTTCTGTCTTTAACACGTTTTATCGTGGGGGGATCCCCCCAGGGACCCAAATACCCCCTTCTTCTTTACAGTTATATCGTGGGGGGTTTCATCCCCAGGGCCAAGTACCCCCCTCTTCTTTTTAACTTTTTCTTATGGGGGTATCCCATCCCCAAGACCTCGTACCCCTTCTGCTTAAAACCCGTTATATCGTGAGGGGTATCCCCTCCCTAGGCCCAAATACCCCCTCCTGTCTTTAAACACGTTTTTTCATGGGGGGGATTATCCCTAGGGGGACCAAGTACCCCCTTCTGTCTTTATTCCCCGAAAATCTGGGGGGTACCCATCCCTAGGGACAAGTACCCCTTCTGTCTTTATACACGTATATCGTGCGGGGATCCCCCCCAAGGACCAAATACCCCCTTCGTTTTTATACACGTTTATCGGGGGTATTCACCCCAGGGGGCCAAGTACCCCCTTCTTCTTTATACACTTATTCGTGGGGGGGATCCCCCTCCTTAGGGGCCAAGTATCCCCTTTTTCTTTAACACGTTTATCGTGGGGGGACCCATCCTGAGGGACCAAGTACCCCCCTCTGTCTTTGTACACGTTTTATCGCCCGGAGGTTCCATCCCTGGGGCCAAATACCCCCTTCTTTCTTTTTACACGTTAATCGCCGGGGGTATTCCATCCCCCAGGGGGCCCAAAACCCCCTTCTGTCTTTAACACTTATATCATGGGGGGGTTTCCCCCTAGGGACCAATACCCCCCTTCTGTCTTTTTACACTTTTTATCGTGGGGGGTATCCCATCCCCAGGGACAAGTAAAACCCCCTTTTGTCTTTTTTACAGTTATATCGTGGGGGGGTATTCCCCCCCTCTAGGGACCCAAATACCCCTCTGTTTTTTTTACACGTTAAAATTTTGGGGGGATCCCCTCCCTAGGGGCCCAAATACCCCCTTTGTCTTTTTACACGTTATACGTGGGGGTATTGATCCCTAGGGACCAATACCCCCTTTTGTTCCATTTCACTTAATCGTGGGGGGTTTTTCCATCCCGCGTGGGGTACTCCACCCTAGGGCTGGATACCCGGGGGGGATCCCATCCCCAGAGGGGGGAACCGGGGGGTATTCCCTCCGGGGGGTATCCATCTTTCTACCACCGGGACCTCCCTCATCTTTCGCCCTTTTGTGCAATACAAAAATTCGTTTTGACCCGTTTTTTACAATTTTTTTCATTTTTTTCACGTATACCGTGAGTTTTTTTTTTTTTTTTTTTGCAAAAAATTTGCGTTTTTTTAAAATGAGTTTTTTTTTCTGTAAAGGGCGAATTCGCGACAATATTACATTTTATAAAATATAATGCCCTTAAAAAAAATCGCGAATGAGGTTTCACCGTTTTTGCTCCCTATTTAATGAAAAATAGTATTTAACAAAGTTTAAATTTTCGTACGCAACTCCTTACCAGGGCTGCCCTAAAATAAAATTTTATATTAAAACAAACATTTTAACTTTTATCTGAATGTGTATTATTGTTGAGAAGAATGAGGGAAGTGGACAGTGATTATTTGCTAGCTATTTGATTAATTAATATTGTTTTGTTTATTTGTTTTTTGTTTTTTTGTGTCGAACGATTCTTCATTATTTTACGGCAGCAGCTGAGATTGTGGATGTGATTTTATAACAATCGTGTTTCAAAACTTTATTTTTAAAACGTTACATGGGATGCCACGGGGCTGAAAACTGAACCGATAAACAGATAATTTTATTTCAAAAGAGATCGTGTATTGACTGTTGCCCCAACAGAAAACTAAAGTACGTGAAAAAAAGAGGATTTATATGCTCATTGAAATGTTTATAGGGGAACGGGGCCCGCTTAGCGAACGCTTTTTCCAGTCGCGTTGATGGATAAGCTTTTTTGGTTGACTATTTCTGTCCCATGATTACCAATTTTTTTGTTTGCGTAGGATCTCATTACTTGTTGAAGTTCCATTGCAAAAGTATTTTTGTTAAATTGGGATAATTTTTATAATGTGCTATTAATTGCCATGGTAATACCAATTAATAACAATAGTATGTAAAATATCGGAGTTCCAAAGACTTGGTTTTTGTAAGCTTTGCAGGTGATTGTTGTCAAGTTTCTATAGTAACAAGTTAATTATACACATGGAAAAACTTATATTAAAACCATTATTTCTATGAATTCTGGCTAACTTTTTTAACTTTTTCTTTCAAAAGACACTACATGAATAAATGACTAAATAAATAAATGTCCTTGCAAAAATACGAACGTTGTAGCCCCACCCGTTTGGTCAGAATCGGACCAAATATCGCGATTATATCGCATAAAAAATCGCAAAAATTGTAAAAGTACATTATCCATGAGAAATATTTCTTTGATTGTACCAACTAACTTGGCAGATCTAAGTTCAGAGATTTTGAAGGTCCCCTTAAATTTTCATGAAGACCGCATACCTTTTGCCGTAGAGTGCAAACAGCAGAAAAAAAAACCCCCCGAGCTTTTTTTCCTCGGGGTAACAGAATTAAAGGGTCTCGCTTCGCTTATCCAATAACCACATTTTATTCATAAATTTCACTATTTTTTTTGTGTATTGGTTACGATTGGGCATCATGATCATCACGAAAAACCCCAAAAGCGACTTTATTCAAAGAAATGAAGTATAAATATAAAGAGGCCGGGTTTTAAGTTTGGGGAAGGGGTTGGTTTGTCAAATCGCGTTTACTATTAAACCTTCCCCAAAAAGAGCTTGGAACAACGCGCAACTTTCAAAACTTGAACCACTTAACACGTAACTGACACATAACCGATTAAAATAATATGTAAACGAGAGACATCGCTAGTGTTGAGTGCAAACAATACTTATCAATAAAAGCTTGAGGGAATTTTAAGAGAATCCATAAAAGAGAATAAACAACATAATTTTTAAAAGCTTATTTATTTACATAATTAACTTATAATAATAATAAATACCATTCGGTGAATGAACATGAACAACAGAGAAGATGAAAACATGTTTTTATGGTTAGTCCTCCATTTTGGAATGACTGAAATGGAAAAACCAGCCAACAAATAAGATTCAAGGGGTAACATAATGAAGATTAATGGTGTGATTAATAGTGGTTGTATCCAAGTCCTTGACCAAGAGCAATTCCTCGTCCGAGACCTTGGCCGAGTCCGTATCCTTGACCTTGGGGTGCCCGGGGTTTGACGGAAGATAGGCAACAGGGCTGTGGGGGGGTGGGGCGATGGAGCATGCGCATAGTGGACAACGGCTGGACGTGCTTACGGAACGGCGACAGGGTGGGGGCGCGGCGTGTCCCTCCTTGGTGACGACGGCGTTGAATCCGTTCTTATCGTCAGCGGTGTAGTGGACAATACGACGGGTGCCGTCGGCCTCGACCAGGCTGTAGAATCCTTGCACGTGGTCACCGTCGCGGGACTGTGATGATAATAAAGATAAATTAGTCAGGAAAAAATCAAACTCTTCATATAATGTCAAAGCAATACCAAATGAAAAAGGCAGAACATTTTTTTCTTCTTCTTGGTTTTCGGTCGTACATTCTTGAGCAGTATGATTAGTAAGATTTCTAATAACATTTATCAAACAATATTTTGGTATATTACGTAAAGTATTTAACAAAATTGAATAGCATATAATTTTGGATAATTAATTATTTAGGTATACTTCAAAAGGAAATATAGCAAGCGAAATTTACAAAAGATTAGAGAACACTCACCTCATGCTGTTCCTTGATGTCGCCAGTGTGGGCGTCCTTTACTCCGTACTGGAACTCGTACTTGGGGTGAGCCTGTAATGGAATAATTATGTTGTTGATAATGTTAATGAAGAAAAAAAAATATCAATTATTTCATACTTTTAATGTTTTCATTCCTGTTGGCATCTTGATTTTGAAAATTATTTCAATCATTGATATTGCAAAATGAGCCAAAAAACATTTCTTTAATTTTGGGTTTGATATAAACAACTTTTATTATTTTTGACAATTACAATTCATAAAGAACTGTTACATTTTTTTACCAAATGGGTTTTTAAAATAAAGTTTATAGCTTTAAAACAATACTAAAAAAATTTGTATGTTTCAACATTAGTTAACATTATTAAAGTGCGTATACAATTTTACAATTATGCTTTATTTATTGAGTACCAGCCCCATCTGAATCAGTGGCGTATCCAAGGGGGGAGGTGGGGGAGGATGGACAACCCCTCCCCCCTGCCGTTTTGTGTGTGCACTTTAATGTTTCAATGGAGAATATAGAATAACTGTTTTATCGCAATACTCTAGGCAAATTACCATCTGACCTGACCAGAAGAGGATTTTAGTAGAAACAAAGTTGGGTGATGATTTGTAACGCACAGATTTTCACCAAAAATACTTTTGGGAAAAGATTTTTCAGGTGCAAGCCCCCCGGACCCTGCTTTTTTTTACCCTCGGGACATGTATTAAAAAAGTTAAGTTAACCCCATTTATGAATTCCTGGATAGGTCACTGAGGGGAATCATGAGGTTTTTATCAAATACGAATGGGATGAGTTATGTTTTCAAGAGCGTTTCCAATTTCTTAAAGTACTACTTTCATAGACTTCCTTGACGACGGCAACAGGTGCGTGTGCGTACTGTGCGTATCCATGCTGGGCCAGTGCGCATGACAGCGTCACGGCGAGGATGGTGGCGATCTGGAAAAGAATCACAAACTTGTAAGTTTACCTAAAAATGTTGCCGATTACTTCAATTTTTATTTTTATTGTCTTATTATCATCTATATTCGTATTCATTTTAGCGTGATATGCTTGTAAAGTTGTGAAAAGTTTTTTAACTACTAGGAAAATTTTATTCTTCAAAGTACATTCTTTAGACAAAACTACAACACATACACTTCTTAAGAACGAACTGAGTGAATTAATGTTACACACTTATTAATAAAAAAATTAAATATAAATACACTTTAATATTATGACAAGTTTTTTTCAATCGATCGCGTTTTTCTATTTTCTCTAACATGCAACTTAGTCTAAAGATAGTGAATGGCTTTGAAACCTAGCTAGATCATCAGAACCATTTTTTTCATCGGGCACACGGCAAATATTGCCTCTACAAAATAATTTTAAGCTTCATTTCTCCCCAGCACGCCATTCAAGATAGTTAAATGTGTTTATGTGACTTTAAATTTTTCCCCCGGGGTTTTTTAGAATGTGTCTGAGAGAAAAGAGTTTTTTTTCCAATTGTCTTTCTTGTAAATTTTTTAGTTTGTCGGTATTTTGTACCGATTGTACCACCAAAACGAAAACAATTCGCAGGAAAGAGAATTGTAAAAAACAAAAAATCTAGAAAACCAGTTGAAAAAGAATGTCACAAAAACACAACTTACTACCTTGAATGGTGTGCTAGGGCAAACTGAAGTTGAAATTATTTGAAGGGCAATCTTTGCCGTGTGCCCGATAAGAAAATTAAAAACAAGTTTTGATGTTCTATTAGAGGTAGGTTTCAAAGCCCTTCACTATATTTTGTATAAGTTGCATATTTTGGAAAATAGAAATACGCTATCGATTCATCATAACACGCACTGTTTTTAAACTAAAATTAATCATATTATCACTGCCTCCAAGGAAGCAAACATCTAAGATTATTAATATTATATTTATTATTTTATTATATTATCAAAGAACTCAACTTCTGTTTAGAAGGTGTAAAAAAAATTTTTAACAGAAAGAGATAGAAACATATCTAAATCATACCTGGTACGAGTAATTTGTAAAAGAAAGAAAGCATTGTTTTTAAGATTGAGATAAAACTAATTTGTTGCCTGCTTGCAACCATTTTTTTGTTGGATAACAACAAGGATCCAACTTATTAAAATTAAAAGTAAATCATTTAATTATTTAACTAATTATACATTATATGTAGTAGAAACGGTTTTGTAAAATGATTTTGTTGTTCAATTGTTTTTGAATTACCAGAAATTTTGTTTTAGGGAAAAAATGTTAAAATTACTATACTACATTAAAAATAATTGTAATATTACACAAAAGGGGGACTTTGTAAATGCTATGGAATGATGTAGTTGAGTAAGTAAATAGAAAAATGGAAAAAAAAAAATTTTAATTTATCGCCTCTGCTTACGAGAGTCAGGAGGGGTCTGCCCGTTTTCGACTATCTAAAAAAAACAAAAAATTTGAAAAAAAAAATAAAATCAATGAAATAGGATTTAAAATTCAAATTAAATACTCAAACTGGAATTTGTGAGTTTGAGAAAATTATACTACTGTTCTAAAGCACATCATCATTTCATATATTTTTAATAAATTTCCTTTTTGTTCTCACAATATGAATATAATATTTTATACAAAAAATTGTATTTATTTTTCGTTTTATGTTCATTGTGCAGATTAGTACACTCGACTCCTGTGGTCATCGAAGGTATTTGGCCAGGGGCCCAGCAGTCAATAAAAATGTAATTGCCATAATTTTTAAATGAGTTTAAACTATGCTATGCTATACTTATGGTTATGCTTAGGGTCGAGTGCATTAATCCATTTTTTTGCAACATGTTATTCATCCAATACCGAGTTTGTTAACTCCATGAGGAGAATGATAAGTATTAGCCTGTTGATAAAATTAATAAATCCTGATTTGTATTCGAATTATATTTTATTTAATGTACCTATCTTATTGTAATTACGCATTGTTCGTTCGAAAAAGGAATTGTATGAAAATAGCAAATTTAATTAATAAAGAATTCTACTTCTTTCTCAATAAATTACATCATAAGGTTAATTTAAATAAAAATACAATTGTACTTGAGGAAACTCATGTTGTGTTCGTAGCTTTTGTGCGTTACCGTGGCGAGGTAGAGAAGTGAACTGACATTGCCAAGAAGCCCGGCTCTTATATACCTGAATATTGCATTGTGTAAACCCTCCCAAACGAAAAACACATAAATTTGCACGGGCCTTCTGCAGGGAAAACACATTTCAGTAGAGTCTCCTAACTTCGTGAGTTATCTAATTAAAAGTCACGGCCACTTTCAAAAAGTTGTTATCCCAATTAATGTGTGTTATTGAAGCCTCAAGATAGTACAGTGGGGAAAAATTTATACACCCACCACTTCACAACTTCTGGCTGAAATTATCAGAAAATGTGAATTTGGCATTATGCACTTACAAATTCAATTTTTGATCAATACAGCTCATTATAACGAAAAAACACTAAGTTTTATATTTGAAAATGTCAAATTTATGTTCTTTCTCTTCCAGAATTCTACTCCATACATCTCATTGTAGTTTCTTGATTTAAAAAAGTTTCGAATAAGCGGTTCTTACAGGAATGCGCATTACAAATTTTATTTTTCAATACACACTAAAATAATTAGATAATGTTGGCTATTTCATTATAATAGTTTTTAGTTTGACGTCTCGACTGTGGTCATAGGAGAGTTTCAGGAAGGCTGTGGGGGCGCAGTATCAAACTAGTTTTGGGTTACTGGGGGCAAAGAGAGCAGTTTTAACAAGGCTACGATAGGCGGGTACGCGGATGGACGAAATGACTTATTTTCATCGTCTACACTGATTAAAACATTTCTACGACGCAAAATGCCAATGTATCGTATAGCCGTTGGGTGTCACCCAACGGTATAGCTAAGGTTCTTCCAGTTAAACGAGTGAGCGCAGCGAACGGAGTGGTCTCCATTTAACTCAAACGGCGCTCATTCTGTGAGTCTGCGTGCGTGTGTGTACATCGAAAATCAGCCGAATCGCTGAACAGATTGCGCTGAAATTTTAAACAGACATCCGGTACGAATTAACTGAGAACTGCTAACAAAATCAGCTAGATACATTGCGATTTAAACCTAAAAGAAATAAAAATGTGATATTTTTAAATATCGATAGCATTTGTTTAGATTTTTTATATGTAAAAGAGACCACAGCCTGCGATATAAAAACAACTTTCAAAGTCGCTTGCTATCAGTTTAAATATCTCAAGTCAGAGCCTTTTTTTACATGGAGGACTGAGTACGGTACGGTACCGAGATGTCGTGAATTCATCTGGGGTCAAAGCGTTTACATGACTCGTACGAACTAAAACTGAACTCACTTTCAGTTCAGCATCAACTCTACCTATCGGCGGCTGACAAAACTAAAAGCCACTGCCAACACTGCCAACATTTCGTTTAGCCATGATGTTCCCCCAAGAGGAAAGTTAAAAATAAAAACGATTGGATACGTAGGCCACGTAGTAACAAGAAACTCACATGTCACATGAAAGTGAGGGAAAAAAATTTTGTAACGATTACCAAACCTTTTGTTTCGTAGTACTAGGCCTATTTTTGGGTTTGGAAATATGATTTTCAGTTCGGTTTGTCTAAGAAACCTGTTTACATGATAGTACTCAGCAGTACTCAGTAGGTCTTCCAGTACGGTAGCTACTTTTCGTCGGACCGAACCCAAACCCGGGACGGTACGGTTTTTACGTGTTTACATGACGTACTGAGTACAAAAACCGTACTCAATACCGTATCAGTCCTCCATGTAAACAAGGCTAGTGTCTTTTTCTTTTTGTTTTGTTGTTAGTTATGCTGTCATTATGTCGAGCTGTCATTATTTTGGTTGATTTATCACCAAATCAATAATGTGGCCATCCACAAGAATCAGTGCAATACCGCAGTATTACGCCGATAAAAAAGGTATTATTAAAAATCGTAGTCTAGACCACCAATACTTATTTTAAAACCCACACCATAAATTCTAGATATATGCCTAGGAGTACGCTTTCGTAGGCCTAAGCCGGGCATGGTCGGGCATTAGGCACAGAGCATGGCTCTGCTAATCGTAAAAGACGATTAAAAGGACGAAGTCCATCTCGCAAACATCAGCTGGTAAATATAATAGAGAAATAACTCCCCGAATAGATGCGATCTCTGGCAGTCGTCGTCGGGGACCTCTCACTCTTCCCTGACGACCTTCTTGACGACGATGGCCATGATAACACGAACGATGCCCAAAACAACTTTACGACCCCGACGTGAGAAAACCCCCTTTTCTTTCACCTACCGTGGCTGGTTCTGACCAGCATAGGATTTTCCTCCCTAGGCCAATATCACTTAGGCTAGAGTGGCGCATTATAACCGAACGGTTGACGTGCCCTGAAACCAAATTTAAAATAAAATCCATTATCTCTTTTCGTTTTATTTGGGCCCAAATTCTCTTCAATTTACCATATGCCTACATTGACGCTGGAGGCAGTAACTATACTAAGTCTAGGGGTCGTACACTAGCTGGACGTTCCATTTAGCCCTGGGTATCTGTTGAACAAGGGTCTGTGACCACAAATGTTTGTGCAATGATATACTAGGGAAAACGCCTCGTTGATAAACGAGTGAGTGAGCCATGTGTTGAGTACCCGGTATCATACCCCATGCTGGGTTTAGTGGGCTAGATCCAGCCTTTTAGGTATAGGGGGGGAACGGGAATGTTCCCGGGTACTCAACACATGGCCCCACTCACTCATTTTTCAACGACTACGACGTTTCCCTAGTTATTTATTTTAAAATACTTTTGTTAGACAAAAACTTTAGGTCTACTTCATAAGCGCCGAGAGTTACCAAATGGCATAGCCTTAGACCCCGCTGTTACAGGGTTCCGGCTTTTTATTGTTTTTTAAAAAAAAAGCTTTAATTTTTATGTTTTCTTGTTAAAATGTTGATAACAGAATAAGAATACATATTCGATTGGTTTGAATTGAACTGCCAACTGTTTTGCAGCTTTTAGGATACATCAATGAAACTCACCCTTTCAACATGTGGTTTAGAAGCGCCAACTTAATTTTTGC
This sequence comes from Sweltsa coloradensis, assembly GCA_024449915.1. Lineage (NCBI taxonomy): Eukaryota > Metazoa > Arthropoda > Insecta > Plecoptera > Chloroperlidae > Sweltsa > Sweltsa coloradensis. The sequence goes on along the minus strand of JAMZAV010008861.1, from coordinate 5,562 downwards.
CACCAGTCGGCCCTGACAGTCGATGTGAAGTCAAACTGAAACTCTCGTTTAGTTATAGAAGATCAGTTGAAAACCTTAGGTTAAAAAAAAAGGGTTTTTAATGGGGTTGGTTACAAAAATGCATTATTCTATTATACAAAACCAAATTTTTAGAGGTGACGTATATAGAGACAGTACCAATACAAAAGGACGGCAAAAATACGAGAATGAACAGATCATAGCATTCTTATGTTTCTCACATAACTTAATATCAAAATCAGTTCAACAAAATAGTAAAATGTATACGAAAAGGTAAAAATGTAATAATCAGTGAGAATTTAGATCGTTATAATATATTGAGGGGGGCTTTATATTTTTATTATTCTTGTAATGTTTTCTAAACAAATGAGTATAAAACCTTTTAAAAAGGGAACCACACAAAAAAGGTTTAAATAAATACTCATAAAAACATTTAGACGCAAAATTACACAACGGCTTGATTTCCATCCTAATTGGACTAAACTAAGGCAATTGATACACGATAGAAGAGCCAGGACTTATAATAATTTTGTCCTGAGCAAAATCAAAAAAAAATCCCGGGAAATTTATAAGTTAATTTATGTAGAAGATTTCTGGAGAAAGATTCTAGCTCGATAGTAACATAAGTTAAAAAACGTTTCGTCAAGTCATGGTAGATCCAATTTTTTTTTGTTTAAACGTGTATTAATATTCACAAAGTGTATATAGTGGAGAGAGTATGAGAGTTGATCTAACTTGATTGTTGCTTTCTCACGGGAATTTCCCCTTTAACATGAGAAAAAGGAAAAATCCTCCTCGAATTTGCACTCGTTCGTTTTGTAACACGGATAAATTATTATAAGTGGAGACTAAATAAATAAACTTATTAATTTAAATATTATTATTTACGCGTTTTTATGAGTTATTTAACTAAAACATTAGTAATAAAAATGCATAATTGCTGTTGTGGATACCGAAATGGGAGTAAATAGTTTGGTTTACTCCTAAAATTACTCTTTTTTTTTTAAATTGAAAACTTCAATTTCACTGACTCTTCAAAAAATATAGCCCCAAATTTTTTTTTTTCTGTTGTTGAAACTCCTCTACCGAGCAAGCGGGATATGCGATATTGAAGGAAATTTAAAGGGGACCTTTGAAATCTCTGAACTTAGACCTGCCACGTTTTTTGGCACAACCGAAGAAATATTTCTCATGAATATCGTACTTTTCAGGGTTTTTTCGATTTTTATTGCCATATTTTCGTGACTTTTGGGCCGATTCTGACCAAACGGTGGGGCTACAACGTTCATATTTTACATGGACATTAAGGTTATGGTGATGTATTAAATTTCTAAAACGAAAAAGTTGTTTTTTGTTTTTTTTTATCTTGGTTGTCGTTACTGACAAACCCAAAAAACATAACTAATCCAAATCCATCGTCCAAGCTTTTAATTTTGAATGGCGTCTGTTAATTTTATTTTTCCCACATTTAAATTTTTCAATAAATTTATTTAATTTTTTATGTTTTTTTTGTTTGTATATTTATTTTGTAATTATAGTTAGATAATAGAATGGGTATTGATAGATTATTAGAGATACGTGGAAATAGCGTTTTGTGAATAGTTGTTACAAAGCGCTATCTTTTCAATTAGAACTATGGTTTTCCAGTCCTATTTTATTTTATTTTACAAAGTATCTACAATTTGTTTAACACATTTTTATTCAGATGATATTAATTCAACATTGGTGACATAATTTTAAAATGTGAAATTTAAAATGTGAAAAAACTTCATACAAAAGATTTCGAAAGTGGCCAAAAACTAGATGTTACTTAACGCTATAAAATGACACATGAAACTGCTGTATACACGTTTCTATATATATTATTAATTTATTGTATAATTAATAAATATATTTATTATTTTAAACTAAATAATGGGCTTGGCCACACTTCTTAATCTCACCACTTTATGCAGTTGAGCCACTATCTTCCTCGTTTTCGGCTTGGCCCCTTTTTTGCAAGTTTGTTCATTTTTGTATGGTTTTACATTTACACAAACTCTTTTTATTAATTCAATTATTTATTATGCCACTAATTCAATGGTATTGAAATCTGGGGTCTAGTTAATTGGATGAGCGAAGCGAAGACTTCAATTTCACTGACCCCCCAAAAAATTTTTAGCTCCAATGTTTTTTTGTTTTTTTTTTTGTTTTTTTTTTGTATTTTTGTCTGTTTTTAGCAGGATTCCGGGCAAAGGGACAAAGCGATCTTGATGAAAATTTGAGGGGACCTTCGAATCTCTGAACTTAGAGGTGTATTGTTTTTCGGTACAATCGAAGAAATATTTCTCATGAATGTCGTACTTTTACGATTTTTTCAATTTTTAGTGCGATATTTTCGGGGAAATTTGGGCCGTTTCTGACCAAACGGGTGGGGCTAAAAACGTTCATATTATACATGGACATTAAAGTTATGGTGATGTAGACTTTTGAAAGAAAATTTTGGAAAATTTACCCAAAGAATCCATAGAAATAAAGATTTTTAATGTAAGTTTTACGGTAAATAATAATATTTGAAAGTAGGGCCTAACAATAGAAATTGGCAACAATCACCTACAATGCATAGGCAGTAAAGCAAAAACACTTGTAAAAGTAAAGATATCCCCCGCAAACTAAAAAAACTTAAAAATAGCTCATCCATTTAACGCGGCGGGACTTTAGCGTTTTCCTAGTAATATATTCACATTATTTAACTTCCAAAAACGAAAATCGAGAATTATATTTATGGCTGTATTTATTTTATGGTACATAATTATAATTACAAAGGGAAAATCACAAAAGAGAATTGTCTGTTAAACACCCTTAAAAAGAAAACATTAATATTATAGAAGGTAATTAAAAATAACAATGTGTGCTTGGCAAAAATTTTAACATTTATAATCAAATCATTAAACAAAAACAACAGTAAAATACAATTGGTTTTCGATCCATTTTTTTGCAGTTGCACCCGGTGATTAATAACATAACATAACATCTCATCACAAAATGTAATATCTTTGTTATTTTCGTAAGAAACCTGTCCTGAGTGCAACTGGTTGTCAAGCAAGACTCAATATGCTTAGAATACAATGTCGTAAGCCGCTTCAGGATATAATATGGACATTTTGGGAGGAATGTCCAAGGGTTGTGTTTAAAAGGACTAGACCGAAGCTTAACGACAGTGTTGGCTGGGTCTTTAAGCGCTTGACTCTGATTTGGAAGGTCCCGGGTTCGAATCCCTTCGAGGCCGGAAATCCTGAGTGAAGTTTTTTCGGGGTTTTTCCTCAGTCGTTAATGCGAATGCAGGGATTGATACTCCTCTTAAACAGCCCTCGGACATCCTTTCAAAATTGTCTTACCCGCAAACAAACCCAGTTAGACACCTGAAGAGGGGCATGAATTGCTCCCTGGGCAGGTTTCCCACGAAAAAATTATTATATCCCAAAAACTTTCTTTCGCCACATAATCTAGACATAATAGTACACTTAAATGCCAGTTCAACATTTTTGTATCAATTGTATCTGTTATATCTTTTGATCCGAAATTTATGAAAATTACATTTTAGTGAATTTCATAAATCGGTTTTCAGAATTGTCAAGATTTGACAAGAAACCGATATAGTTGTTCAGATTATTCAAATAACATTTGATGCAGAAGCAATGGAAATCTTTAAAAAATGTTTTATTGAAAATGTTCAAAAAAGTTTTACAGTGCCATACATAAATAACTCCACCACAAAATAACAAACTCAGGTGCTGCTTCCACATACACATCATTGCTACACACAGACTCTCAAGTATTTTTACCATTTGAGTTTGACATTGACAGATGTAATTACTATCAAGCTCATTCATAATTGAAAGTGTCAAGAAACTATTATTGTAAATGTTTGTTCCAAATGAGATAAAATGGTATTTTAACACGATAAAACTTGTGAGAGAACACGACACTCACCACATCAAATTAAACACAAGTTTAAATGATTATGAAAACATACCCGAGGGTTAAAAAAAACTAGATTGAAAAAACAAAAAACAGTTAAATAATACAAAAGAAAATACCATATTGGGAAAATAAAACGTCTTCATGCAAAATAATATTATTGATTTTACTGGAAACCATCATGACTTTAATACCTTTTTGGGGGTTAAGTCCCCCCCCCCCGAATCCCTTGTAATTTAGCCCGTTTTAACACATAAAAAAAAAAATAATAAAAAAAAAATCTAGATGAATGGTGGGTGTCAATATGATAAGGGGTTTTTTACGTTTTTTGCGTGGGCCACTGCTTGAAGTAAAAGTAGCTGAAAGTCAATGCTCTAAATGGTGTGAGTTCAGAGCAGATACCCCCAGAGTGGGTGTATTTTGTATTTTTCTTTCCCAGATCCGTCCCCAGGTTTACTGCGGTCTACTACGGTCTACTGCCATTATTATCGAGTGCCTAGAAGTCTGCGCCTTTTAATTTAAGAAAGCGAACTAACTCTGCGTGTCTTTGAAAAAACGCTACATGTAGAGCACAGTAACCCTTAGAGTCTGACGAGTTGATGTATTCAGCTAGTTTCTCCGAATCTGTCCCCAGGCTATCAATGAGAACGCGGGCAGCCTCAATATTACCCCCGGTGCCAGTAGCATGCAACGGTGTCTGCCCACCCTCACCTCGAGCCCAGATGTTCCCGCCCTTGGAGATGAGCAAGCCCACTAGCTCTGCGTGTCCTTGAGAACATGCTAGATGTAGACCGCAGTTACCTTTAGAGTCCGGAGTGTTGATGTATTCAGCTATTTTCTTCGAGTTCTTCCCCATGCTTCAATAAGAACGCTTGCAGCCTCCGTTTCCCTCGCTACAGGCAACAGCAACCCGGGGGTACTGTGGTATTTATCACTCAAATCGATAATTGCACCATTTTAATGAGCAATTGTAAAACTTTAAGTTCTAAATCAATGATGATACACCATTACGTCGCCTAGCTAACTCTCGTGGATCCAATATTCTCTCACTTCACTTTACTTGACATTAGGGTGTAGTGAAGCGCGGGGCCGTCCGTCATCATCGGCTTCATTCAACGTATTTCTTGATAGCTCCGGTGCCAGCCACAAAGCTCTCAATGAGAGTCTCAACCACATCAACATGCCCCATAAACTCGCCTCATGCAATGGAGTGCTGTTACTTACATCACGCAGGTATTTAAAGGTTTTCTTGATGTGAAATGAAGAGTTGAATGACGTTAGCCTGCCAAAAAGTGCAGGGCCCGGTGCACAAGAGTAGATTCCCCAACTTGCCCAAACCATGCTAACAACCCTTTCAAGTTTTGATGTTATAGTTGGTGGCAAAGCCAAGTTCGTCTGAGCAAGTTTCTACAGTCGTGTGTTCTCCGCTAGTGGTTTGGGGTAGATTGCGACGAAGATTAAGCCGAGTATTCCGCCAATGATTCGGGAAAGATTCCGGGAAGAAATGCTGAGATTAAGCCCCAATATTTCCCCTGAAGATTCCACCCTCAAATATTTAAACCAAATTCTCCGCCTTTAAAGGGG
>JAMZAV010008860.1:0-25636 GCA_024449915.1 Sweltsa coloradensis | reverse complement strand
TAAATAAAAATTTTCGTTGTACCCAAAAACGTGGCAGGTCAAAGTTCATATATTTCGAAGGTCCCCTCCAATTTTTATCAAGATCGCATATGCAGTTTGCCCGGTAGAGAGCGAACAAACGGACAAAAAACAAACATTTTTTTTTTAAATAAAAAATAAACACCTGAGCTTTGATTTTTTGGGAGTCAGTGAAATTGAAGTCTTTGCTTTGCTCATCCAAAAATATTGTATAGGCCTACTGTATTACTATGTATAGGTATCCATCTTTATAGAAAGTGTTTCACTATGGTGCTTAGTAGGGCTATATGCATTTTTTGCTAATGAAATGCAATTACTTCAATGCTTTCTCTGCTTTGTAAGGTTTACGATTGATAAGTAAAACTTACTTCTGAATTTCAAGGACATATTTACACTTTATAGTAATCATTGTTAAATTAATACATTTACTGTGAAATTGTTATGTAGTTCATTACCAAATACATACCCATTTTTAAAACATAGGGCCTATATGTGCATGCTCAGATGTTTTTGTAAATGAATGACAAAGCCAAGGTAGTGCAGACAATCGAAGGATGAATGGCTGTACACCATTGAGTTCTCAAAATATATTGTATCTTAAGTTTGTCATAATTGTAAATCAGTAAAAAAAATACATTTTGTGTAGGATATTTTGTATCACCTTATTTTTGTACTCTTGTAATAGTTGCTCAAGGTTGATGGTGCATTTAATTACCTTGATTCTTTTTGGGAGCTGTGGTGGTGGTTGTTGTAGCAATGGTTGTTCCATCAGCTGAAATGCAAATTAAGTTTGTTACATTTATTACTGTAGCATACATTTTTTAAAGGAAATGTGTTGCAATACAAGCGACCCTACCCAAATGAATTTTTTTTTAATCTTTGAATTATTTATTCTGATTTTTCTGTTACCACTAGATACAATTTTGACCTGCTTTCTAGGGATGGGGGAGGGGCAGCAAGTAAATTTAATGTATTATGCTAATAGTAAATATTTTGAGAAAAATATACACTTTTTGATTGCTTATGAAAAGCTCAGTGGCTAATTTCTAAAATAATAAGTGGGTGGTTGCTCAACGCTGGGCGTATATTAGGAAATTATTAGACCTGCCTATGAAACAATTGGTTCGGGAAAAATGTACCTATCGTGGTACAAGGGGGGGGGGGGGCTTTGATTTTAACATTCAAAATAGTGGCATTTTACTAGTTTTTAGCGTGCTTTCATCAATAATTTTTAAAAAATTGAAGATTTGCCTAGCCTAATGTTAGCTTTCAAAATCTTGTCCTTTCATTGATAATTTTAAAAAATTTGAAGATCTGCATAATGTTAGTTTGCAAAATCTTATAGGCCTAGACCCTGGCTCGATGATCTTCTTTGGACGGTACACACATGGTTTAAGTTTTCTTTTCCTTTGCAAGAAGATGGGGTATATCGAAGGAGTTTTTCCAGCTCGTGCATTTTTGTTAGTACATTGTGCTACAACATTGTATTGTCTTAACAATGATTGCAGATAAAACATTTTACATTTCGAAGAGTGAGTGGATGCATCCGCCTACGAAAAAATAGTGAACGGATTGTTTCATGATATTTGGCTCTCCGCCGAGCAAACAACAGTGGTTAATTTGGAGGCTGACAGGTATATTAACCACTGGAGAATGTTGCCACATGCCGGCAAAAACAAAGAAATGGCATTTCCCAAAAGTAAAATTCATTGAACTTTACAGCGAGCCAAAACAAGTCTCCACTGAGCATGAACTGCAGTAATCTAAATCTAAATATTATTTTCATGGGCCATTCAGGGTTGATAATTTCAAATTTGACACAAAACGTGCACTGAATGGATGGAGTTAGATGTTTTTCACTAGTGGACTTTTAAACTGTCCGTAGTTCTGTGGTTACCGGTACTTCAATTATTTAATATACAGTTTCTTGATTTCAGAGGTGCCTGTAGTTTCTAGAGAAGCATCCTAAGGGGATTTATACTCTCAAGTCTCAACCACACTGCACCAGGATCAGAGAATCTCAAAACATTGTAAGTTTAAAAAAATACATATTTTATAAAGGGGTCGAGACTCTCAGGTCCAAAACATACGGGACTGAGTGGTGTGGTTTTAAAATCCCGCTTGGGGTATACATATTTGTGAATTATGATTGTCCTGTATCCTTATCTATCAACTTATCATTTGGGAGTTGTGTAGATCTCTGCATCTTACCAATTATTTTGAATGTGTGACCTCCTATTTGTTATGTATGTTGCATCAATGTTGTAGTATTGACTACAGTATATATTGGGCTACTCAATGGTTTTAGTATTACACATGATATATTTTTTATAGAAATAGCACACCACCTTTTGTCACATTTTATCTCGGTAATCTCTCATTAGTCACTATACACATAGGGTACATTAAATCTGTAGTTGGCTCTTTGTACTTGAGATGAAAAATTAACAGTAAGCTTTTTTAGGGTTGTAAATTACATAGCAAAACAAAAACATTTCATTGGGTACAAGCCAAAAATAACCATTCAGTTTGTGCTACAAAGTGGTTAATTTCTAAAATAAAGTATGCTGGGTCTATTATTAAGACATTTTTAAAACTTCCCATAAAACAATTGTTTTGGGAAAAGTATGTATCCTGGATCAAGGGGGAGAGGGTCTGGGGATCCCCCCGCGGGTTTGGGGCGCATTGGCATTGTCTCAGCAATTTTTTGATTTTTAACATTCCAAATGGTGATGGTATTTTACTAGTTTTCAGCGTGCTTTGGGCGATAATTTATACTAGGCCTCTTCGCAAACGCTTTTTCCAGTCACGTTGATGGATGAGCTTATTTAAAAAAATAATTCTGGCCAATGATTAGGATCTCATGTTAATTATACACCTGTAAAGGGCTTATTTTAAAACCTTTATTTCTATGAATTTTGACCAACTTTTTCAACTTTTTCTTTCAAAAGGCACTTACCATAATATTTATGTCCATGTAAAATATGAACGTTGTATCCCCACTCGTTTGGTCAGAATCAGCCCAAATATCACGAAAATATCTGATTAAAAATTGGGGAATAAATCGTAAAAGTACGACTTCTATGAGAAATATGTCTTCAGATGTCTCTAAAAACATAACATATATAACTTCAATGATTTTAAACGTTCCCATAATGTTTCATCAAGATCGGAGTAGCCATTTGCCAAATATCACGAAAATATCTCATTAAAAATATAAAAAAATCATAAAAGTACGATAATCAAAAGATTTATATTTAATCGATTGTACCCAAAAACGTGGCAGGTCTAAGTTCAGAGATTTAGAAGGTCCCGTCCAATTTTCATCAAGATCGCATATGCCGTTTGACCGGTAGAGAGCGAACAAACAGATAAAAAAAACTAACAAAAAACAAAACACCCGAGCTATTTTTCTTGGGGTAATGTAAGTGAAAAAAAACGTAAGTGAAATTGAAGTTTTTGCTTTGCTCATCCAAAAATTGTGAAGCTCCACATATTGTCAGTTTAAGTTACAATATCTTGTCACTTCCAAGTTTTCAGAACTACTCAAACAAGCTAGAACTGCCCATTTTGTGTTGTTAATGGGCGCGGGCATAATATTTACCAAGGGGGGGTGGGCATGACGAAACAAGTAACAACAGTATCCCTATTTAGGGGTGTAAAATAGGATATGAATACAATTTTAAAATTTGGGGGTTTATTTTATTAAACCCTAATTTGTGAAACAAACTTTGCAAGCAGTAGGAAATCGAGGAATTGACAATTGCCTGGAGAAAAGTGGGGGGGGGCCCGGCCTTACAAATTTACTAATACGGGTGTGCCGGAGTAAAATTCCAGTTCTGCCATTGGTTAATATGGCCAAAGGTGAAAAAATCCATTTTGATACTTTTAAACGCCTAAAAACTAAATATTTTCTTTTAATAATGGAAGAAACCTTTACAAGTACAACTCAATTGCATTTTTGTAAATAGTATAGTGAGTCACAACATTGTATTTGTATTGACTTAAAATTATAAAATTTTGAAAAGTAAGTGTGTGGATGTTTCCACCCCCAAATTAACTACTGGTGCTACCAAATGTGTGCATTATAATTTATGTCTTTTGAGTAGGCCTACAGCTACAGGTTACCGGCTTAGTGAGCCAATTGACAGTCCTTATTAGTACAGGCATATTAGCAGTCTTGGGCATGTTCCCCAAAATAAAGAACTTTAAAAATTGAAGTTACTACGTCAAAGTAAGGAACTAAGTCATGTTTTCGTTCCTCTTAGAAACATGAATTTACAAGTTCCTCTGGGCTCATATCCACAAAGGGGGCGATTGAAGGGAGAATTTTTAGTTTGGGGCTTTCTCAAAACTCCCGTTTTATTATTGGATACCCAACACCTTATGAATGATTAGCCTAGTCTATATGTTATTGATCAATAATAAATATACATAAACTAAAGCTGCTACGAGCAGTTTACATATTTTTATGATAACTATCATGTTAACAAAATATGTCAATGATAAAACGCTGGAGGATTGAAGACAGGGGCAACAAACCCACCTCATAATTTAATTAGCATTTTATTATTGACATTTTTTACTGCTCTCGGCAGCTTTCGTTTATGTGTAAGCCTACTTATGAATAACATTTAATCATAAGGCCCAGCCTAGGGTCAACACGAATAAAATGGTGGTTTTGAAAAGAAAGAAACTCCCTTTAACCTTTACTATTTACCAGGGCCCTGTTAGAATTTATTCCTTTAAAATTTGCTCATATGTACAAATTTGTAGAAAATTACCCCAAAAATGAACTCTTCAATTCTTGGATGAACAGGAAGTCCCACCAGTCTGACAGAAATGTGTTAAACTAGAGATGTGATTTTTTGTGATTTTAATCTTCACTCTTGAATTTGGCATGATAACAACAGCATTGGGAACCTTTCAGGGAATGTCAAATTTGTTCCAAGTTCCTGATATTGAAAAGGAATGCATTCTTAAAAGTTCTCTAAAAATGAACTCGTTTCCAGGGCACATGTTCCTCCCCAAGACTGCATAATATTAGGTTATTCAACATGAATTATAAAATACAATATTATATTGAGTACTAAGAAATCAATCGTGTTACGTGTGTGTGACATGTGAGGACTGCACTTGTAGCTAGTAGGACAGCAAGAGTGTGTGGTGTACGACGGTTTACAGCCGAGCAGGTGGAGAAGACATTTCGGTTCTACGCATTGTTGTTTGCCTCGAATACAATAGCAGTATTCACACAGACTGGAGGATGCCATGGCTGATCCTTCTGCATAGGTGGTGCCATTCACCACACACCCAGAGCCTGTTGGCAAATCCAGTGGGGAATATTATTAAAATTATACTAATTCATTTTTATAACTTTTAATTATTTTATTTTTAGTTAAAATTTATTTTTATAATATTTGTTTCTACTACATATAATATAATAATTGTAAATTACATAAAGCACAGTTTTATTTGCCAATGAATCTTAATGCCAACATTAAGTAAGTAAGTAAGTAAGTAATTTTTTTTCCACACACATAGCATATTACATTATAACACTTTGTGATGACCTCTAAGTTTATATTGTCTGGAATAAGTTGTCAGGCAACCACCGAAACAAGCGTTTCTTTGCCCGAGGGTGGTAACTTAACAAAAAAAAGAAATAAAATTACTAGCTCAAAAATGCGGAAGAAACACTAAACTCCAATTAAAAAATAAGAAAAATTTAATATTAATTAATTAATTATGAATCATAATTAATTAATTAGTTTGGTAAATGAATTTAAAAGAAAACCTGAAAAACAAACTTAAATTTAAGAGTAGGATCAAAATGGATCTATCTACTAAATCATAAGATTAGAAAAAATGAGTTTCCTTTTAAAAAATATAATTATGATCAAAAAAGAACAATTACTTTAAATTGGTTAAACAGCCTGCCTACCTATGGATCCAATTCTACACAATGTTCTAAATACCCTTGGCTAATCCCCCTGCCAAAATTACATTTCTTTTTACCCTCCAAAATTTCATAAAAAAATAATAATAATTGATAGTGAATTTTAATTAAAAGAATGAATTTAATTTAGAATAATGAATTGGTGTACTCATCGTTTTACTGCGCATGAACGGTCGCGAGTTCGATTCTCCTAGCTCCGTTTACTCAGCTGTAGACGATGACCATTTGTCGCCGGCCATTCACAGCTGGTTCGTCATGAGTGGGGGAAAACCAGATGCGCGCGCCGTCGGATGCTCGACTACCGTTCAGTTTCACTGTTTAGCACACGAACACTTCCGAAGTTTTTCCGATCCGTGATTTTGAAATGTTTGATTGATGAAATGCACTCAGTTAATTAATTAACTACTTGTGATATTTAGTGTATCAAAAACTTTTCCAAAGATTGATTGGCGGGTTACACTCGGCGAATTAATTAGTGTTTGTGATATTTGATGTATCACTTAACTGTTCCAACCGACGATTGACGAATTACACTCGGAGAATTAATTAATGATGTGATATTTAGTTATCACTTGACTGTTCACAACGGACGATTGACGAATTACACTCGGAGAATTAATTAATGATGTGATATTTAGGTATCACTTGACTGTTCACAACGGACGATTGACGAATTAACTCGGAGAATTAATTAATGATGTGATATTAGTGTATAATTGGGTGAAATAAATCAAAGATACGAATACAAAAAACCTTCAAATAAATTTAAAAGAAAGAAAATCACTTTTCATTTTCACCTGCACTCACAAACATTACTTCCTACGAGGCACAGGAAGCCAAAAAACAAACCCTAAGACGACACCATCCTGACCAGTCGGCAGGTAGGTCCTCCGCCCAAACTAAATCTGTTAATTAATCGAAAACCGCGCAGTGCGCGCCACGACCCCCCCGGGACACCTCTACAACACTCTCCACACTTCTCCTGCCTATCCATCTCGGAGGGTTCCCTTTATGCATTTTTCTCCCCCTCCTAGGTCACGTGATAATACGTCACGGCTATCGTATGACCAAACTATTTTTCAAGGTAAAAATCTCGCCCCTCAACCCCCCTTTGGCCTAGAAGCTCGACTTCTCTTAGAGTGATGCTATTCTATTTCCCGAAACCAATCAATGGTAGAATTCTTAGTATCTGCAGGCTTCGAGAACAAATCGAAATCGGGCCTGCAAAAAATACTGAAAGCTTTCATGCGGATGATTCAGATGGTAAGTTCAAAAATACACTATTTTGACAATATTAGTGAACTTCAAACATTAATTACTCCCTTAATACTCAATGAAATGACTTGAACTAAAAAACATTCATCTTATTTTACCTTTCTTTATGTATTGATGTATTTTATTAATTGAAAATCAGACTGTAAATGGCTTAATTAGCTTGATTAGTAACCATTAATTTATGCCTAATTAGGGAGTTCATATTCGAAATTACAATGAATCATTATGATTACTGATGATATAGAGATGCATCCAGTGTTATAAACATGGTTGATTCGATGAATATTAATAAGGTTATTAGATTAATTGAATAAATTTGCATGTCATTTTACCAATATCATAGATATACACATAAAAATAGCTATGAGACCCCTTGGAACCTTTACAATCCCCCCCTTATGAATTAATTAAAATTTGGGAACCTATTTAATTAATTCATAATTATAACAAGACAACCCCTTATTTATGGAAACTCATTTCATGGTCTTAAATTCTATTTCCCATCTTATAATTAAATTGTTTAAATTATATTCTTTCAATACTGATTTCTAATACCTTATCTCATTGGAACTCATTGATTATATTTTCATATTACAATTCACTCAAATTATTAATTTAAAATTATAATAAAAAACTTCCTGATTAAATTTCAAAATGTTTGATATTTACTGAATTTCTATCTTCAAATTACTTATTATTGGTTACAAATCATAAAAGAAATTAAAACTTAAATTACAATTTTTAAAGTTCATGTTAAGTTGTTGGCATTGGTCAATGAATAACTGTTACATTTCCGGATTCTCGGAAGTCAGTCTCTGTTTGTTTGAACGGTCTGTACCTAAGGTTGAACCAAAAACAGCTGGTTCTAGATCAACAACACTGTCCATTTGAAAAGACCTCGTGGCCTTCAAGTCCTGCATCATCTTCCCGATGCGACCTAGCCATCTTGTGCAGTTACACACAAAAACTCGACAACCACCCACTCCACTTTCACTTTCAATGATAGCCGTTCAACTCTTCATTCGTCTCCAACAAAAATCAATAGCCACCAACATAACTAACAGGTTGTAAAGAAAATATTTGTGGTACATTTTCAAATTAACTTCCTACAATCATCTTTTACATTATAAATTATGATAATGATTGTTTTAATATGACATAATTATTTGAAAGAAATTAAGAGTAAACGTTCCCTTTCATTAATTATGCAAATTAATTATTTTTTCTCGTTTCACGGGGGAATTTTGTAGTTTTCTGTTATGTAAAGCGATTCGGCACAATACTAAAATTCACTCTCATTGAAATTTAAAGTTTACATGCTGGGTACTTTGGAAACAGCATACAATTGTTTTCATCCTCTGACAAAACCAACAAAAAACCCAATAAAATAATCCTTTCCTAATAGTCAACTCCACATTTACTTATTCACGTTGCTATGAAAGGTCCTACAAAAATACAAAATACAGGTGAGTAACTTTGTCTCCCCGTCACAATTAACTTAGGGCAGTGAACCAGTCAATGTTGCACCAATGCCAATTCTCTTATCTAGGATTGCTATACTCTGAAAAGGGGATACCATAAATTTCTGAAATTATACAATCTGCCTCACTTCCCCCAATGCTATGTGAACCAGTGATAAAATCAGCATTTACACTACGTCCAGCTATTCATTCCATACAATTACATAACACTTCATACCCTCAATAATTCATAATAAAATGCATAATTTTGTTGAAAGTTCCTTGTCTCTAATCCTTTCACTACCAAATACATTTTCAATTATTACCATTCTTATAAAAATTATTGATTAATTAACTTATATATTTTATATTTTTTTTCCTTATATAAAATCAAAAATTATCTGAAACTTTTTATTCGTTCATTCACCATCACCTTAGTTTGATAGTTATGAATAATGATTCTTACAAAAAAAAAATTTATTTTGCACTAATTATACTCCTAATTAAGTGCCAATACATGCTAAATGGAAGTTGCTTCACTTCCTTTTGAATCATTTTCAGTCACTTTGATTGACTTTACACCACTTGTTTCATTTTTACTTTTATACGACCTAGACGTCCGGTCATGGCATTTTCATCCGGCGCCCAGCCGTCACCTGTTCTGGTCCGAGATGCCCAGTTTTTTAAAATTTGGCAATTTTTCCTTTCTCTGGTAGGCCCTCTTGCCGTTTACTACCACCCCCCACTATTTTCGAAATCTCAAAACTCCATCTTTCAACTTTTGTCTGCTCAAATTCCATCTTCCATCTCTCTCTCTTCTTCCGAACATCACTTTACCTTCAACGGTTCTGTTGTTTCACTCACTGCACATTTAACATACCCCCTGCCTCCTGGCTAACTCTTTTTTATACTAATATCACCCACATTCCTTTTTCCCCCATTAGTCCCTTATTAATCATTTTACTACCAAAAATCACACCCCCTCCTCTATTTCATCTTTTTTCCAATCCCTCATTATCAAAATTTTTAACATTGTAATCTCCTCAAACCCTTTCCCTTGTCTTTCTCTATTATCTCATCAACACCTTCCATAAGCACCTTATCAATCTCCCCAAGTCTACACTTTCCAACCCATTATCCTCATTCTTATCATCAACCTTATCTATTCCTTTTTTACTTTTCACCTCTTACTTCATGTCTGCATTCGTTTATTGTTAGTACCATGTTCTTATTTCCTTTTTTACCCCCCCTATTTCCTGCATTATCTGTCTGAACATTTCCATTAAAATTGGGTATGTTCCTTTTCTTTGTTCTTTTTGGGTTGTTTGACTTATCTATCTCTACCAAACTATCATTTTTTGTTTCCCCCTCTGATTCTGTTATCAGTTCTGTTTTACTGTTATCCAATGAACTTCCACTAACTATCCCCTCATCTGTTTCTGTTATTTTGCCTAACCCTGTCACAGTCGAGTTTCCTATTGAGAAAAAAGTTTTCCATCTCTGGCATGCCTTTTTTTTCAATATACACAATACTAGACATATCAGGAAATGCATCTTCTCCTTCCAAATTCATCTCATTAACTGTACTGTTAAACATGCCTTCCTGTTTTGTTTGATCCATTTTGTCCATTTTATTATCAAAATTTGAATTACAATTTATGTGTAAATTAGAGAAAAAAATTAATAATTATTTTTTTTATTAATTACCCCGTCGATGTTTAAATTAAAATGCCACACGTTGGGCTCGCCAAATTGTCAGGCAACCACCCAGAAACAAGCGTTTCTTTGCCCGGAGGTGGTAACTTAACAAAAAAAAGAAATAAAATTACTAGCTCAAAAATGCGGAAGAAACATTAAACTCCAATTAAAAAAAATAAGAAAAATTAATATTAATTAATAATTTTGAATCATAATTAATTAATTTGTTTGGTAAATGAATTTAAAAGAAAAACCTGAAAAACAAACTTAAATTAAGAGTAGGATCAAAATGGATCTATCTACTAAATCATAAGAGTATAAAATGAGTTTCCATTTAAAATATAATTATGATCATAAAAGAACAATTACATTAATTGTTAAACCCGCCTGCCTTTCCTATGGATCCCAAATTTTACACAATGTTCTAAATACCCTTGGCTAATCCACCTGCCTAATTACATTTCTTTTACCCTCCAAATTTCAAAAAAAAATAATAAAAATTGATAGTGAATTTTAAATTAAAAGAATGAATTTAATTTAGAATAAAGAAATTTGGTGTACTCATCGTTTTACTGCGCATGAACGGTCGCGAGTTCGATTCTCCTAGCTCCGTTTACTCAGCTGTAACGATGACCCTTTTTCGCCGGCCATTCACAGCTGGTTCGTCATGAGTGGGGGAAAACCAGATGCGCGCGCCGTCGGTGCTCGACTACCGTTCAGTTTTACTGTTTAAAAACACGAACACTTCCGAAGATTTCCGATCCGTGATTTTGAAATGTTTTTATTGATGAAATGCACTCAGTTAATTAATTAACTACTTGTGATATTTAGTGTATCACTAACTGTTCCAAAGATTGATTGGCGGGTTACACTCGGCGAATTAATTAGTGATGTGATATTTGATGTATCCTTTAAGGGGGATGGGATACTCGCGAAATTAAAAACCCCGCGAAATAACAGTTTTTTCGTGATATCTCGAGAACGATTGCAAAATATCTAAAAAACGGATTCTTTGGCCGAACTGTGATTTTGTTTTGAACAATATAATACAAAAAAAATATTTTAATGTGATGGTAATTAAGTTTTTTATTAGAATTTTAATTTAAATTTAAAAGCATATCTCTAATCCACCCGCACCAATTATTATATTTGAATATTTTTTCTTGCATTATATTGTTCTCACAAAACACAATTCGGTCCCAGATTCAGTTTTTAGAAATTTTGCACAATTCTCGAGATATCACGAAAAAACTGTAATTTCGCGTGGTTTTTATTTCGCGACTATCCCATCCTCTTAACTGTTCCCAAATGATGATTGACAAATTTCACTCGGAGAATTAATTAATGATGTGATATTTAGTTATCACTTGACTGTTCACAACGGACGATTGACGAATTACACTCGGAGAATTTTAAATTTAATGATGTGATATTTTTGTGTATCACTTGACTGTCACAACGGACGATTGACGATTACACTCGGAGAATTAATTAATGATGTGATATTTAGTGTATAATTTCGGTGAAATAAATCAAAGATACGAATACAAAAAACCTTCAAATAAATTTAAAAGAAAAAAAAATCACTTTTCACTTTCACCTGCACTCACAAACATTACTTCCTACGAGGCACAGGAAGCCAAAAATAAAGCCTAAGACGACACCATCCTGACCAGTCGGCAGGTAGGTCCTCCGCCCAAACTAAATCTGTTAAATTTAAACGTAACCCCGCAAATGCGCGCCACGACACCCCCGACACCTCTCACAACACTCTCCACTCACTTCTCCTGCTATCCATCTCGGAGGGTTCCTTTATGCATTTTTTTTCCCCTCCCAGGGCACGTGATAATACGTCACGGCTATCGTATGACAAACTAGTTTCAAGGTAAAAAACTCGCCCCTCAACCTCCCCTTGGCCTAGAATCTCGACTTCTCTTAGAGTGATGCTATTCTATTTCCCCGAAACCAATCAATGGTTGAATTCTTAGTATCTGCAGGCTTCGAGAACAAATCGAAACTCGGGCTGCAGAAATACTGAAAGCTTTCATGCGGATGATTCAGATGGTAAGTTCAAAAATACACTATGTTTACAATATTAGTGAAAATTCAAACATTAATTACTCCCTTAATACTCAATGAAATGACTTGAAATAAAAAAACATTCATCTTATTTTACCTTTCTTTATGTATTTATGTACTTTATTAATTGAAAATCAGACTGTAAATGGCTTAATTATCTTGATTAGCTAACCATTAATTTATTGCTAATTACGAGTTCATATTTGTAATTACAATGAATCATTATGATTACTGAGATTAGAGATGCATCAGTGATATAAACATGTTTGATTCGATGAATATTAATAAGGTTATTAGATAATTGAATAAATTTGCATGTCATTTTACCAATATCATAGATATACACATAAAAATAGCTATGAGAGCCTTGGAACCTTTACAAAGTATTTATTAATTATTCCTAAACAAATAAACTTTTTTATTGAGGTGTTTGGAAAGGTGCAAAGTATGCAATTGGGAGATATTCCCTCACATTATTTCTGTCCTAAAAATAAGTTACTTAATAATTAATGCCTTAGTCTTGTTTTGTACACATATAACAATTTTACTGTATTCTTATGTTGGCTATTTATTGAATTTTAGTGCCTCGTATATAAGAGAATAAGATGAAACGAGAGAATAATTATTTATCTAGTTTTTCTTGTGGGCCGAGATTGGTTTCAATTTAAGTGCAGTATACATCAAGCGGTATAGGGCCTATGACAAAGATAAGACATAGAGACTAAAAATACAAACAAATATATAATATAATACTCCGACTTAAATGAATCTAGATAAATAAGACAAAATATAAGTCAAAATTTAAGATACAACACAAAGAAATGGGCCTATTATAAAATTATCTTAGCCTATTTGTGGAATATAAACATAATAATCATAGTACACTATATCTATACCTCTTATTAAGAATTTAAGTACAAAGATAACAGTGTTATAGTAGTTTGTCCTTCAAATATTCCTCAACAGAGTAATATGCTTTGTTACATAGAAGTTGTTTAAGTTTGTATTTAAAATTGCTCATACTAGAAACGGCTTTTAGACTTGTCGGCAGCTTGTTAAATAATTTAGAACTAATATAATTCGAGTTAAGTTGAGAATGTGTTCGCTTGAGATAATTAGTGTGTATGTTGTTTGCTTGTCTTGTGTTATGGCTGTGAATGCTATTATTCTTGTCAATTTCTTCATTAATCATAGATTTTTTTAAATTTAGTATGGATTGAAATATGTATAGACTGTAGAAAGTGAGTATTTTGTGTTTGATGAAGTGTGGCTTACAATGAGGTTTAATGTAAGAATTTTCTTTTGTTTGAGCCCAAGAATATTTCTTATTGTTCTTTTTTGTAAAATATTGTGTCGGGTTTTACGGAGTTGACCCATATATTGATTCCGTATACCTCATATGTGATTCTAAGTTAGCATAGTAAGCTATTTTTGCTGTTTTTGTGTTTGTGATTAAATTAATTGTTTTTAGTGAAAAGCATGCAGAGCTTAGTTTTTTTGCTAGCATATCGCAATGTGTGTGCCAGTTTAGATTTTGGTCGATATAGATTCCAAGAAATTCGGTTGTGTGTAACTCTTTTTATCACGGTGTTATCTGCCGTGTTATTGATTGTTGTTAGATTGTTGTTTAGACTAGGATTTTGTTTACTTGGGTGGAATTCTATGAAATTAGTTTTATTGGCATTTAGTAAAAGTTTGTTATTTTGGAACCACTTAGTTACTGCGCTCAGCACTTCTTCGCTAATGACTATCAGATTTTCATGTATTTTGCATCTTATTAGGATACTGGTATCATCCGCAAATAATTCAATACCTATATTGTTCAAGATGTAGGTTGATCATTTACGAATATTATGAACAATAGAGGGCCTAATATGGAGCCTTGAGGAACTCCACAGTTGACTGCTTCACCATCAGATAAGTAACATTTTCTCATGATTGGATTCATCTGTGGTTTTTATTTCAACATGTTGAATCCTGTCTGTGAGATATGATTTAACTAGATTATACGCATGACCTCTTATACCATAATAGTGCAGTTTAGCCAGTAGTAACGCGTGATCTATGCTATCAAAAGCTTTCGAAAGGTCGCAAAAGATTCCAAGTAAGCGTTCATTTTTTTCTTTTCCTTGAGTTATATTATTTATAAATTTTCTATGTATTAGTTGTTGACCTATATTTCCTAACCCATTTTGGCTATTTGATAGTAGATGTTCTTTTTCGATGAATGAAGTTATTCTTGTATGGATTATTTTTTCAAAAATTTTAGAAAATACTGGCAGTAGAGAAATTGGTCTGTAGTTATTCCATCCGATTTGTCACCCTTTTTAAATAAAGGAATTATTTTTGAAACCTTTAATTTCTTCGGAAATATTGATTTGTCAATACAGTTATTAAAAATGTGGGTTAGGATTGTCGCTATATTACGTATAATTTTTTTGACTAGTGTCATGGGTATTTGATCAAGCCCACAAGAGTGGAGTTTTTTCATTTTCATAACTATGTCTATTATTTCAGTTTCATTGGTATGGTTTATAAATATAGATTTTGATGGAGCTTTATCTGAATCTGATAGATATTTTGCAGATGCTTTGCCATCAGTAATTAGATGTTGGGTGAGATTGCCTGCCATTGTTGCAAAGTTGTGATTGAAGGTATCTGACACTATTTGTGGATCTGTGATTGTAGTTCCATTTACTTTTAGATTTATATTATAGTTTTTTTTGTTTATTGATTTATTAGTTTGTTGATTTACAATTTCCCATACCTTTTTTGACTTATTTTCACTGTTAGATATTTGTTTGTTAAATATATGCTTTTTGGCTGCTGAAATGGTTTTTTCATATATTTTCTTATAAGTCTTGTACATCACCTCTGTGAAATGGGTTTTAAAATGTTTATTCAGGCTGTACAGGCATTTAAAGTTTTTGCTGGAATTTTTAATGCCTTGTGTGATCCAGGATAGTTTAATGAATTCAGTACTCTTAATTTTAATGGTCCTTTCTGGAAAACAGTCATTGAATGCAATCAGGAAGGTCTTCTCAAATTCATTATATTTATCATCGGGAGTTTCTGATTGGTATACTTTTTCCCAGTTATTGTTTGTAAATGATCATTTATTTTTTGAATATTAGCTTCTGAAAACTTTCTTTTTGTAACTGTTTTATTTTTTAGAGTATTACATGCTTCCGGTAAGCGGTAAGTAATAGTTTGTGCAAGATGGTCTGACAGGCAATTATTGATCACATTCGTCTGAAAGGATTCTAGTGGTAGATTTGTAGCAATATTATCAATCGTCTTTTCAGATGCATGGAAAGGGTCGATTCTTGTTGGTTCTTTAATTTGAAATGTTAGATTATGAGAAGTAAATAAATGTTCCAGTTGTACACTGTGTTTAGATTTAAGATTGAAATCATGTTAAAATCACCTAATATAACTATTTTCTTTTGTTCACCTGATAGTTTCTCAAGTAAGTATTCCATATTCTGGAGGAATGTGTGCATGTCTCCTGATGGAGAACGATAAAGTGTTAATATGATTAGTTTATTCTTTTTTATTGTGATCTGATGCAATGTTTACTTCAATGCCTGTGACTTCTATGTGTTTCTCAATGCAGATTTCATTAATATCAATCCTTGTTTTAATGTGTTTGACCCATGCTTCTCCAGCAATATTGCTACACCACCATGAATATGAGATGATCTGGAAAATGAGCTTACTTTTTTGTAGTTACTGATGTGTAAAGAGTTAAGATTACTTTCAGTGAGCCAATGCTCAGAAAGCAAAGCACATCTATTGGAGTATTGTTGTCATTTTGGGAGTCCAGGAACACTTCAAGTTTGTTGTTGAGCTAACTAGACTCTGAATATTTGATGAAGGATATTTATAACTTTAGTATGTGTGTTGTTTTGTGCTAGGGGTGATGAGGTTAGTGACTCTTTTAGTTTTAGTTGATTTTATACTTACTTTGGATGTTGAATTTTATTAAATTTAGGCCTAATGTTGAGGATATTACTTTCATTTAAGTGGCAGTCGTCGGCCGAGATGTGTTAGTTTTAATTGATAGTGGTGGTAAATGTTTTACTTTGATTGGATTTTGTGTTGATAGTAATGATTTTGGATTTTTATGGGGTTTTGTTTGGGGGGTTTTGAAACTATCTTAGTTTCTTCCGAGGCACCTTTGGCCGAAAAGGGTGAAGTGATGATAATTGTAAGGAGGTGGTGACTTTAGGATTAACTAAGCTATAGTTCGCTTTGCAAGTGCGAGATAGCGTGGCCCTACTAACTACATTGCTCCTGGATGAACTGGATGTCCGAGTGCCAGATAGGTTACCGGGTGGGACTGCGACCATCGTGTTTTCTTGAGCAGCTGGAGGGTCCTCGAGAGCCGGAGTGTTAACAGGAGCTGTTGTCCGGTTGGGGCATTCCGTGAAGATGTGTTCATTCCCTCGATCTGGCGAGCTCTTGTTTGGAGGTGTGACGATAATCATGTTATCCGGGTTCTTGACAAGTTCATTCAGAAGTGGTGATAATGGAGAAGTCACATCTGTTTATATTGTGGTCTACATTGATTTCTAGCAAGGAGTCGATTGAGCATAGGGAATCACTGTCCGTGTTTCTTGTGTGAAGGTGAAATGATAATCTTGGTCTCACCTTATTGGTATTTGGGTTTTTGATAGGTTTTTTCGGAAGTGGTAATAAGGGGGAGTCACATTTGTTTGCATTGGTCGTCATCGCTTCCTAGCAAGGAGTCGATGAGTATAGGAAATCACTGTCCGTGGCTTTCCATGGCAACGGAGTGGTAATCCGGGGCAAAGACAATCTTGCTTTTCTAGTTTTGGTAATGTGACCAAACTAGAATAGATAGGGACATGGTAAATGGGATATGCCTGCTGTTCATCAGTAACAAGGCCCGTTTCTTGGTTTTGCTGTGCTGGTTCATTTGTACCGTTATCTTGAGTGCGATTTCTTGCTGGGTTGGTGGTCAGTGGGCTTGCTAGAAATATCATCCTTGGCAGAAATAATAAGCACTTTTGCTTGCGGATCTTCGAAGGTGTGGCTGGATCGTCCTGGTTGCAGAGTCTTGCCATCTTCAAGAGAAAATCCCCTAGTTTATTGGCTCCGTTAGATGTAAGGTGGATTCCGTCTTTGCTGATGTCGCGGTCATCAATACACCAGTTTGGGTTAATGAAAATCGCTTTTAGGTCATCACAGATGATCTAACTGCCTCATTGATGTCATCTATTCGTTTGTTATCCGTATCACGTCTATATAATATGGCCGAGACCATAACTCTTGCATTATGATACCTCTTTTGGCAGCATCTTACCAGATGGTAGATATCATCCATGATTTCTTGTTCTGTTTCTTTGATTTAACTAGGTTTCGTCCCCACATGGACTGCCGCAAGTTCAACATATGGGTCTGTAGCATACATCTTCCTCTCGATGATACTTTGCAGTTGGTTGGGCTTGGCTCCTGGACAAGCACGTAGGAGTGAAGATTCGTTTTTAGTTATGCTGATGCAGTTTCTTATTATTGAGTCTCCCCAGAAAATCATTTTAGGGGATTTGGGCTTGCTACTTGGATCTGTTGGCTTGCTGTTAGAGTCTTTGGGCTCGCTGTTTTTGCCTTTGTATTTTGTTTAATGTAGGCCAGCAAGACAAAGTGTTGGTAGACACTGGCTTATTTGTTTAGCTTTGTAAGCTGTCGATAGTCATTTCTGTGTTCGCCATGTCGTCGTGCTGTATGTTTGGTTCGCTGCAGTCTCGCAGTCGAAGCACTTCAAATTTATTTTTAGTTGGTACTGGCATGGTCGTTGACAGAGAAGTCCTAAATTGGTCTTCATTAGCAGCTTTAGGCCTAAGCCTATGCTTTTGCATCACATAGGCCCGGCTGAGGTTCGCTTCTTTTTGGTGATCATCTCTTTCTTCCCTTTCATATACATTGTGTCGGGTTAAATTCGCTGGGCGGTTGTATACCGTGATGGTTATGTTCATAAACATAAATATAGATTCAATGAGAGGTTTAACTTGGCGCCAGTCAAGTTCGTCTAGACCGCATCCAATTCTTGGTAGTTGGCAAGGTCTTTAATCTCATAAATCTCGCATTGTTCTTTTAGTTGTGTTAATGTTTGAAAGAGTGTTACCAATGTAGGCTTATTATAGTAGTGGTGTTTGGTAATCATATGGAAGATACATCGTTTCCCGTTTATTTGTACTCCTACTTCTCCTATATTTTTACCTAGCTGGAGCAGTCGATCAGTGTCGTCGGATATTTCTTTAAGCTTTAAGGCCACTCCGAGGCTCATGCAAAAGTCCGTCGACACACATTGAGCAATCGATGTTGTATCAGGAGCATCCAGCAGGTCTCCACTTACTTCTCTGAGCTGGAGGATGGGTCTGTCCTTTAGCTTTTCTGGACCTATTTGTGTACTATGAGACTCGTGCACGTGTGGTCTGTTTTTGGACCTAGCGCTGGGTAAGGGCATAGGCCAAGATGGTTTTTCTATCCGGCCTTGCCTGAGTTTGCCCGATCTTGAACAGGTCAGATCTAGGCTCCAACCTTTGTGGGCCTAGTTCTTGCACTTTTGATATGTTTGTGGGCTAGAGTTGGGTAAGAGCATTGGCCAAGATGGTCTTTTAATCATGCCTAGCCTGTGTTTGTTCGATTCTTGGATCTGCCCAGGTCTTGGCCTAGGCTCAGACCTTAGAGGGTCAAGCTCATGCACTTGCGGTATGTTTGTGGACAGCCTAGAGCTGGGTGAGGGCATAGGCCTAAGCCAAGATGGCCTTTCAATCAGGCCTAGCCTGGGTTTGTTCAATTCTTGGACATGCCCAGATCTAGGCATAGGCTCAGACCTTTGAGGGCAAGCTCGTGCACTTGCTGTATATTTGTGGGCTAGGGCTGGGTGAGGGCATTGGCCAAGATATACTTTCAATCGGGCCTAGCTTTGGTATGTCCGATACTTGGACAGGCTCAGGTTTTAGACCTAGGCTCAGACCTTTTGTGGGCCTAGGTCTAGGCCCCGGTTTATTTCCAACTTAATTTTTATTACCCGTATTTCTTCTTTAATGAGGTTTACTTCCCGGCTAGGCTTAGGCCAACATCAATATTGACGTTTGTACTCACGTTGTCATGGCGTGATAGGGCTAGGCCTTGGCTTGCGATTTCATCCCAATTGTGACACTTTTTATCACTTTGTCGATTATTTTCGTATACCACTTGACTGTAGAGTTTGCTGTATGTGTCTTTCGTTGTTTTATTCACTGGTTTACTGTTTATAAGTGTTTTATTGTAATAAAACCTAGAGCCATATTTCAGTTCTTGTAGCGTGTCCTCCATCTTTGTACAATATCTTTTTCAAAATCTTTGAAAAAATAGTTAATGGATAGGCCTATACATGAATTTACACTCACAATGATCGCACTAAATGTAGAATATTCTGCAAAATAAAACTAGCACTGATTCGCGAATAAAACACGTTAAAACATTTGTATTACATCAGCGATTTTGTAAACTGAACTGAATGTTTATAAAACAAGTGAAGGTGTTGTGCCACATATTTTAATGTATATTATTTTTTATTACCAAGGAATACTGTAGACGTAGTAAGGATTCAGTTATTGTGGCACAGTGGCTTTTGTATATTATGCAGGGTAAATTTGGCCTTTACCCTAGTACATAACACATTTCTCACTAAAAATATTTGTTTTAAGAAACAAATATTATTTAGCTAGGTATCTATGCAGAATGCCGGGGTTTATTCTGGAACGATATACAGCTCTGTCAAATGTCCAATGGGGTTGTAGTTTGTACAAGTGTGTCAAATCAAGTTAGAATATGTACATGTCTATCCCAGCACATTTTCAAAATATTGCTTTGATGTTTTAATGATGACCGTAGGCCTAAATAGGCCATCAATGAGTTTATTTTGTAGTTCAATAAATAAATAAATCATTTGAGAATCTTTTATATTTCCAACGTGTGCATCTAGGAGACAATTATTTTGAATGTTCTCTGATCGCGACATGCACAGATCCAAAATGTGTTTATAACGCTAACAACCTCCAAAAACATTTTCCAAGAAGAATTTTTGGTGTGAAGTTTGGAGGTAGAAAAGAGATCCAGAATGTATTTGTGCTGTGTGACAATCAAGTGACTTTTTAAATGATTATTTGGCAATGTACGATACCTGTGGTGTCATTCAAACCATAGACTATAGAAGGCTAGATGAGCAGTCTCCAATACCTCCGCACAGACGCGAACGTACCATAT
The DNA here is from genome assembly GCA_024449915.1 of Sweltsa coloradensis. Taxonomy (NCBI): domain Eukaryota; kingdom Metazoa; phylum Arthropoda; class Insecta; order Plecoptera; family Chloroperlidae; genus Sweltsa; species Sweltsa coloradensis. The sequence continues at coordinate 4,870 of JAMZAV010008860.1, read as the reverse complement.
TGAAGCGTCAAAATCCAATTCAAAATGGCGATTTGGCATTTTAATTTATGCTTTTTTTAATCCCATAAAGTATTACAATACGAAGTTTTGCATACGGGAATTTAGTAATCATTTGGTGTTAATGTCTAATATGCTCAGCTGTCAAACTGAAGGCCATCTTTAAAAATAATTGAGCTACAAATTGCTCCCATTTAATTAACATGCAAACAGAATTTCAAGATGGCTTCTAATTGTCACGGAAGTGGATAAATGACTGCTAATCTAGCCTACTATAGGTGTTTAATATCTATGCATTCAACTGTCTTAATTTACTGATAGTCAATTTGTAGATAGATCTTGGCTAATAGCTTGCGATATCTTTGGTTGTGTAGTAATTTTTAAAATTTACATGAGAGAGAACACTAGTTTTATTCAAGTGTGTAGGAAATTATTGATATGATCTGTTAGACCCAGGAAATCACACATTGCCTTGGTAAATATAATCCATTTCCTCAAAACACACCAATAACTGAAAAGTTTTTTAAGAGCAGTTAACATGTGAGTTTTTATTCTTTTAAGTTATTTACTTTGAAAGATATTTTGCACATGTAAATTGTGATGCAATTTAAAGTATTTTTTATTCTTGTAAATGATGTATTTAGTATAATAAGGTTTCTACCCCCACCCCCTCTAAAAACACTTTCTTTTGGATCTTGGTTGTTAATATATTATAATATGTGTTAAAGGTAACATCAAAGATAAATGTGTGTTTTAAAAACAAACAAAAAAACTAAAGGATATTGTATTTTTTAATGTTGCTACAAATAAACCAATCAATAGCCCAAAAAAATGAAACTAATTACATAGAGGGCAGACACAACTAATGAACTATAGTTAAGTAAAGTTTTAGTATTATTAAGACAAAGCCGCAAATTTTTTGTAGTTTTTTTGGTAAAACGTCGGACAGATATCGTCAAGGTTTTTAGACCAAAACCAATGTTACCAATGATTTGGAAGAATCGGCAATGGGGCAGTGGTCACAAACTGCAGTTTTTATAGTATTATAAATATTGCTGGTACTTTACCGTTTTTTAAATCCCCCCGAGCTGCGCTTCGTGAGTAGGTCTGTACCCTAGTAGCACAAGGAAGTTTAGTTTATCCATGGCCCTGACCGTCGCGCCATGCCATGGAAAAATTGCAAGGGCCAACAAGAACCATGCACGATCTTTGACTACTTGGGCATGGTTATTGCTGGGCCCATTGACGATTTGCCACGGAATGGATTTAGGTATAAGGTTGACACATGGCCATGCACGATGCCCCACACGGCAGGGACAGTGGCCATGGCAACCACCTGGCACATAAACGAAGCGCCACAGCCCGGCTAGTTAAGCATGGCAATCACATGGCACAAAACACGACGCGCCACACCCTGGCTTGTAGAGCATGGCAATCCAGGCGCTTACACGACGAGCACACCCCGGCTAGTAGGATGCCAATCACATGTCACATACACGACGCTCCACAGCCCGGCTAGTGGTGCATGGCAATCGCATGGCACATACACGACGCGCCTCAGTCTGGTTAGGGGTGCATGGCAATCACATGGCACTTACACGACGCGCCTCAGTCTGGTTAGTGGTGCATGGCAACCATCTGGCGCATACACGATGCGCCTGAGTCTGGTTAGTGGTGCATGGCAATCGCATGGCACATATACGACGCGCCACAGCCTGGTAGTAGTGCATGGTAATTACATGGCACATATTCGAGGGCGCCACAGCCTGGCCCAGTTGTGAATGGCAGCCACATGGCACATACACTATGCGCCACAGCTGGCCAGTAGTGCATGGCAATCGCAAGGTACATACACAATGTGCCACCAGCTTGGGTTTGTAGAGCATGGCAATCACTTGGCACAACACGACGTGCCACAGCTTATGATCGATAGTGGCGCTTCTCTACCCCATTAGAGAAAATATTCATTAAATAATTACAATAAGGTATTTATTGCCTCCCTTGATTATTATTGTTAGCTAAGCTTGTATACACACGGTGGCGTAATTTTGGGTTAAAATTTTTCTGTTACAATATAAAGCATAGAATGTATACTACAATCTCTGTAAGTTTGAAACCAGTTAGCACGTACGTGCACCTTCTACACTTGATTTTGTTGGTCTTGATACTTAGAAAAAAATTTCAGTACTCTGATCTCCTTCCCTGAGGAGAATCAATATGAGTCTTTTTTTTCCTCAGTACTTTGCTCCATGACAAGGGTGTCAGGGGTATTATCGTACATTTGCGCCACGCATGGCAAGCTCCATGGGCAGTACCACGCTAACATGCAAGTGCCATGTTTAAGAGTATCCAAGAAAATTGATTGTACTCGCGGCCAAAAAGTTGCATGGCCCATCGACGAATGTTGGGCATGGCCCATGCGCGATCAACGTGCATGGCCCGTGCGCGATTACCACGCATTTTAATGAAAGTAGGCATGGGTATTTTACGCTTACCATGCATGTGCCATGTTTAAAAGTCGTCCATGGGTTTTGGGTTTTACTCGCGGCCAAAACGTTGCATGGCGCATCCACGAGTGTTGGGCATGGCCCAAGCGCGATCAACGTGCATGGGCCTTGCGCGCTAAACGTGCATGGGCGTTGCGCGATTAGCACGCATGGTGCAGAAAAGTAGGCATGGGTATTTTTTAAACTAAACCCTGCATGTGCCATGTTTAAAAATCGTCCATGGGTTTTGGTTGTACTCGCGCCAAAACGTTGCATGGCCCATGGAAAGAGAGTAGGACAGGCCCATGCGCGACTTTCACGCAGGTACTGACAAGTACGAGTACCGTGTCCTGCCATGGCTATGGCGCTAACCATGCGTGCCATGTTTAAAAAACCATCGTGGGTTTTGGTTGGACTCGCGGCCAAACGGTTGCATGGCCCATCTACGAGTGTTGGGCAATGGCCCATGCGGGACGGAAGATATCGTACATGGCCATGCATGGCACTTTACGGGTGATATGGGGATCGTCCAGCCACGGCTGCTTCGCGCCATCCTCTGAAAGAGTTGCCAAACCACATTTTATTTTAAAAGGACATAATGTATTGATACCTCAGTAATAAGTATCATCTCAATTAGCACCAGGTCAAATAATGTGGTGATGCCAAAATAACATTCTTATCAAATGGGTGGGCTGTATTTTTATATTTTGTAAACGGTTCCTCTGCTCAAAAGCATAAAAAAGAACAAGCATACACAATAAATAAGAAATGCTGGTCGGAAAATTAATCAGTGTCACGTGCTTGGTTTTACCAATATGGTAGGTAAGTGACTTTTAATTTGAAAGGGTGGGGGTGACAGTGTCCAGTGGACTTCCAAAGAACTTCTGTCTACTTTCTATCGAGAAAAATGTGGCATTCGTTGACTTTCTTCAGGGGTGGGGGTGAAACCAACCAATTTTTTTATGTCAACAAATCAAATGTGGGGAGGTGAAAATCTTACTTCCCCATTTAAAAATTATTAGAAAATTAAAAATTTTTCAGATGTCACTGGGAAAACAAATTTTGTATTTTTTTTTTTAAATCAGAAATTCTTTCGGAGAAATAAATCTTCGCGATACGGACCCCCAAATATTTTTTTTTTTGCGATCATCGTTGTGGCGATCAAAAATATAATTAGTTTGGGGTTGATTCAAAAGGGGGTGTACTCCGAAATGAAAAACAGAATAACCTCCCGTTCGAGACCCCCCAAATCAGGCGAGGTGTAAAAAACGGACGGATGCGTAGGGAGGCTTCATTTTAAACCCCTCCACACTTGATTTCAAAATCAATGAAAAAATGTTCTTTGGGGGAAATTTGCATTTTTAAGGTAGGACAATAAAACATAAAAATGATACTCAAAGAAAAAAAAACTGCGTGGGAACCCGAGACATCTCGTGCGCGCGTCTCAACTTCAACCTACAAAGAGAGGGGGGGCGATAAACCGCTACGGGGGGGAAAGGTTTACGATTTTCTTTGTTTGAATGACTTTGGGCGATCTGCATAAAAACCCGCCCAAAGCCAAGTGGACACGGAAAACCTCGGAGGTCCGGGGGCTGACCCGAGGGGTTACCCTATTTTCAAAGTTTCTTTAGAGCGAGTTTAGTGCGGCATATTGAACGTTTTGGAATCGATGTTTCGTTCGTCGTCCATTGAGTTGTGTATCAGTGAGGATAGAGTGCTCGTGGCTGGGTATCCTCGAACCAAGTTATACCGTCGAGGACTGGAACACTCTGCTTCGCGCCACTTGACATGTAGATAGGCCCTTGTCAAGTCAAGAGAAAAACAGTGTAATTTTAGGGTCAGCTGATGTAATAATAGCCGAATGAGCTCAGGTGGTTTTATACCACGAGTTTATAGGTTCAGGTTCCAAATACACAGCTGATTTTCATCTTATTATCTAACAGATTTTATAGACCTGATTTTTTTATTACTTACTATGATCATTTAACCGGGCAAAGGTACCCAATACACTATTGATGGTGAAACATTATATTGCAACGCTGTTACACAATGCCCCAAGTTTGCATTACTGCAGTGTTTTTTGTGCATACAATACTAAATATTTTCGATTCGTATAAAACTTGATAAAACTTATTAGAATCTTTACTATGTATTTTATTCCAGGGCTTTACACTCTTGTTTGGTATTTTGTTCATTTGTTCTTCCTGATATTTATTGTCGGCCGTGTGGTTACTCCCCCCCCCCCCCAAGATGAGATGGGTCCAGTTTTTGCCTGGTTCTTAGCGCCAATCGAGTAAGCTACTTAATCAGGGAAGTATATAAAACATAAAGAATTTTTCTTCCGCTTTCAAACCTCGTTTTTGGTGGAGGTGCCGAGTTAAAAGAGG